>JAANDH010000161.1:299663-401456 GCA_011799765.1 Nymphaea thermarum | reverse complement strand
GCACTTACTTCAAGTGTTGATGAAGACTCTTCTTTGACTGAGCCGAGCTGAGCTAACTCACTGTCTTGTCCCAGTCTTGGGTCAATTGGGCTTGGTCGAGCCGTGATCTTCTGTATTGCCGCCTTGTCACGCCTCCTGGGGCTATTCTCTGGCGTGCCCGGCGCAGCCTGCGGCCCACTCGTAGACGGACCCGTATCAGGCACCCATTTAGGTGGTTCAGCTAATAATGCCTGCATTGATGTGCATAGTGATGCTGCTTATCAATTATCTATTGTAAGCAAAGATTATCCGTCAGCGTACTGTATGGAGATTGTTTTCTCCCACAGCATTTCAATCTTCTGTTAGTGTGTATGATATGTTTTAATAATGTTTCTGCTGCCTTTGGGTTTGTCCACTTTAATGGAATGATCGCAGGGATCAAAAGTGAGATTCTCCAGTAGATTTGCACTTACCATCTGTATCTGACTTATCATGTTGATGTTGAATCATACTAATTTGGCAGGACTCGGAGCCACCACTGCATGCAATTGTGTGGTGGTGAACACTTTTTCCAGTGCTAAAGGAGATAACCACGATCAGGACAATGGTAGCCAAACTCTTCCTCTGCGATTCTTTGGAAGAAGTCATCATCTGTAACTCGTAATTTAGTTGTGAAAAAGGAAGTTCCTTACAAAACCGTTGATCAATTGGTAAATCAGAAGTGGTGGTCAATCTGTCTGATACAATAAAATGTCTACTTAAATTCTTTTGACATTCCAATTGTTAAATAGATATACATTTTTTAGCATTACTACTGATAACTTCAGCTATAATATTGAATCTGGAATCTTTTTTATTCTTGGGTTCAACAAGAAGCAAACATTGCTGCTGGAGATAGGCATGTTAGGTAAAGAGTGCTACATTAATATCCAGACAATCTATTCCTTGCACTAGGTTATCGTTTCCCTATATTATCAATCAATCAAATGACTTCAATCATAAGCAAACAACCATGATGATACTTTCTGCATATCATTATCTTGATATCTTTCAAAAGCCAGCTGATATTATTAGCAAAATATCATGATATTTTCAACATGCCAACAAAGCGTAGAGTACTGAAGTAACACCTTGATATTATTGCCATTTAGTATGACATTTCCGTGAGAAACCTTTTGATAAACAAGTCAGCTTGTGTCTTCTTGTTTTCTTATGAATTTATATTTTCATTTTGTTCCTTAAAATTTGAAGAAGAGTTTTTTTTTTCCAGGTCTTCTATTTGTTTGTTTCTTAACGTCTGTTCTCTTTAGAAAAGCCACTTCTTTGAAGTACGATGCTGGGAATTTTCAAGAGAAGCCTGTGTCTTCAGACGAAGGACAGTGGCTTCATCTGCTTCACAAGTCTCCACATAATTTTCCTAGTAATACTCTTTCTATGACAACATCAACATCATGAAATGTGATTTACACAAGAATGCCAATATTTAAGGATATGTTTTTCGTATATTTTCTTTGAGGTATCAAAATCGGAACCATACATCTTTCCAAAGTTATGTGTTTATTTACCTTGGAATCAAATCGATGTCCCAATTAGAAGGGTTTTCAAAAGAATAATACTTAATTGATATCATAATCTCGTTGTTCGTTCCTTGCAAGAATATTCCACATTGAATGGATGGTGACAGTTATAATGTAGTAGTGGGCTGAAGTTGCTTGTTGCGATCAATATTAAAGTGCCCTTGGTAGCATATTCTCGCAGTATCATTGATTTAATAGTCCTAAATTCAGGCATGCTCTCCTCGCTATCATAAGATCTCCATTTTGTGAATATTAAAGGTGTGTTTGATGACCACAGATATGATCTGGTCTAGAAAGTAAAGAAGTGCAGCATTTACAATGAACAGCGTTTCAAGAGCTTCCCTCATTCCCCTAACAATTGAGCACTTCATCTCTTCAATCTCATGTATTTGTGCTCGATAAGTCATACCTCAGTACTTTATGCATCTTCAAGACACTATGTGCACCAGTAAACCTAACATGTATTTAAAATGCATCATGATAGATCATGGGGCCTCCAATGGTGTAGTTCAGCATTGGAAACAATAATAAACTGTTCCATAATATGCTCCAAAAAGACTTAGATAGGTTCGTAGAACATTATAACATAGTGTTCAATAAAGCTACCTCAAATTCTTTTGAGTTACTGTTTTTATTGTCAAACAACCCTTTACATAATCGGATTGAAGGAGCTGTTTGTCTCAGATTTATTTAGTCATTCGAGTATGAGTTCTGCCAGTCGGGTTTGGTAAATAAAAGGCAGTCTAGTTGTTTAAGAGGGATTTGCAGTGGATAGGGTGAGAGCTGGTAGACGGTTGGTTTTCATTTTGAGTTCTTGAAGCGTCAACTCTTTATATTGTAAAAAAAAAGTATGCTCTATACCTTGAGGGATGACCGGACAAGAGCTTGGCCAGAAGTTTCAGTTCTCTTCAAAGTGGTAAAATAAAATACTCCTCTTACTTACTAGTTACGAGTCAGATCTAGATTTAGTGTGCAGAAAATTGAGGCTGAACAGGTCGAGTATTCGACGGGTACCCGGTCCGATTAAGTTCGGTTCAACTGATAAAAATTTTTAATACATATTTTATTGATTTTATATATAATTATAATATTTTATTACAATTAATTATATTTATATATTATTTTATATTAAAAATATATATAGCGAACTCCTTATCAAACCGGGCAAGCCCGGCCAACCCGGAGGCGCTAGCAACTCCCAAGTTCCAAACCTGATCTCGTCGGGTTAGATCGGGCAGATTCACTTTCGGATCCGAATCTTAAGCAAGGAGGGTCACTTGATTCACTTCATCGTGTCTGCGCGCGCGCGGGACTGAGAGCTCGGAAGACTGTAGAAACCCTAAACCCTTAGAACATTCGATTTGAAGCGAAAAAGCTGGGAGAGGGGAAAACAAAGGGGATTCTCAATGTGGTAGTGTGAGGGAAACATTCAAGGTTTCGACGATGTCTAGGTTGAAGAGCGGGCCGGAATCGGATTGGAAGATGATTCCGGCGCCGGATCAGAAGAACCTCCCCTCTTCTTCGGCTTCGGCGGCGGCGGTTGTTCCATCCGAAACGAACGCTCTGGTGGAGTACAGTAAACCAATGCTAAAGGAGGAGGAAGAGGATCTCGAAGTGAAGCTGCGCAGGATCATAGATCACGTCCCCGTTCGCGTGAGCAATACCTCTGGCAGCTCCGCCGGCTCTGGTTCCGGCGACTTCCATCAGGTTCGTCGACTCTCGTTTGACTTAGCGGAATTTCGATTCTTTTGGAATTTAGTGGCCTAGAATGGTTTGGGATATCTGCTGTCCTTGTTTGACAAATGACAAAGCTAGCTCTGAAATGGGTTTATGACATTGCGTGTTCTTTATTGCAATTGAGTCTTGTTGAATGATTTTACCTCTTTAGAGGGGGATTGCTCTATGGAGGTCGTATTATTAAGTGAAGAAAGTCCATGAATTTGTGAGTTTGCCTGCTTCTGTTAAATTGGCAGATGAATTTCTTTCAGACAGTGAAGAGAAAAAACAAATTGAGAAACTTTTAGAGATAGAAAACAGCTATTTGTTTTAGAGTTGTCTTTGAACTGTTGTTCCTATGGTAATTTGGTTCGCCGAATATTTCGAGCCTCCATTGCTCATACGTAATTTTTCCTTTCCCTTATGTCTTCTTTTTTCTTTGTAGAGTGATAACCTTGTTCATCGTTTCCTGTGACTGTAAAGTCTAAAACAAAACTCACATGCTCAATCATGAAGTAGCTTGCGAACCGGGTCAACGTCGGACGCGTTGTAACTGTGCGCCTAATGACTTTATTATTTATCATTTACCGTATAGACAGCTGGTTAAGAATGAAAAAGTTTTCAATGCTAGATATTCGGATCTGTTTATTTAAAATGTTCTAATTATGCGTATTTTGAAGGATGAAAGCTTTTTTATCTACGTTTAGAAACCTTTTCTTTTGTTTTGTTTCTTTTTTGGTGATGACAAGCAACCCTCTGAGGATGCGGCCACCTAGTCAGCGTACTCTATGTGAAGTAAATCCTGTATGAGGCCTTACCATTGAGCTTACGAGGAGAATGCCCTGGGAAAGCTCTGGGAGCAGAGTCGTGGGGTTTGATATTTATTTCATGATGTTCAACTGAGCATCCTTCGCCACTCATTCCTTATCATCTTCTCTCCACCTACGATCATGAGACACTTTTTTTTTTTTGTTACTAAGAAGTCTAATATATGAATTCAAAATGAAAAACAATGAAGGGCGTGATTTTGCTTTGATTTGTTGTATTACATCGAAAACATTAAGAGCACATCTGATTCTGAATACCCTTGGATCTCAAATCCAGATAATTGTAAATCTTGAGGTCCTGAGTCCTACAATTTCTGATCATGGGATATTAAGAAATATTAAATCATTGTTACAGGATTGGATTTATGATTCCTTGTTTGATGCTGATTTCTGACTGCACCAATGTGAACTAAACTTATAGCCATCTTGCATCAACTTGAGAGGTGAGTTCTTTTTGGATTTTTGCTATATACAACAGAAAACCTATAATGGTGCACAAGAGTTGGCAACAAATGAAAATTCATGAATAGCTGGCTTGATGCATAATAGTCAACTTATTGAACCTCTTAGTATATGAGGGGCAACCATTAAAACTAATAAAAGCTTTTGACGATGTTGATGGTATTGTTAATAGCACGTCTTAGATTTGCTTTGATGCTATTTCCCACTTACAGATCAGAGTTTAAGAATGAACTTCGGTATTAATATTATATATTTATTTTTAATAATTAAACTATAAATATCACTGTAACTAATGAAAGCCTCTTGCAGTGAACAGATACAAGAGTATAATTGTGAATAGCAGGCTGCGTGCAACCTAATGAACCTCTTAACATATGAGGGAAAACTATTTATGATTAACAAAAAATTGTGAATATGTCAACAGAATTGTTAAAAGCATGTCTCAGATCCGTTTTTATGCCATTTGGCCCATTTCCCACTTGTACATGGGAATTTTCAAAGTAGAAGTGGATTCTTGAAAGTAAAATAAAGGTGATGTTTTTAGTATATCATGTTGACATAAATGGCTCTAAGTCATGCATCAGCATGTAAAAGGGAATTTATCAAACCTATTAATCATATGAGGCAGCAAAACTTCTTCTGGCTTGTGTTGTGTCAACCAGTATTGTCAAAATCATTTTTGGAATTGAATCAGCCAAGCCACTGATTCTGTAAATCGGGCAATTCAGCAGAATTGGTTGTGAATCAGTACAAAATATTTAAAAGGCCATTCTTTCCAATATATATATATATATATATATATAATTAAAATAAAAAAATTTTAAATTTTCTTCAAAAGATTAAATAATGACACATCAAACTTTTGAATTGGCCACTGAATTGAATTGGTTTGCCACTGATTTGATTTGAATCAGCTGATTCAGATTGATTCTGATAACACTGGCAGCAACTGCAAAGGAAGAACATAATATAAGAGAAGATACCATGTATAATCTCGACCTTACCAAGAAGTTGGTAAAGAAATAAGAAAAGGTGTTTCAAAGTAATTGCAAATTGACCTGTCCGTGAATGACATTTTGCAACAAAATGTGGTTCTTTTGTTCAATACATAAGATTGATGTGCTTGGGAGATTCTATGAGGAGGCAAACAGTGAGTTTGAACATACAACCAAAGTGAAGAATTCCCTTCGAAATTTACGTGGGTAGGTAGACCACAAAAGCTTTTGACTTCATCATAGGCTTTCATGCTCTTCCATTTGGTGCTCCTTGAATTCCCTTAAAAGATAGTGAGTGCACTACTTCAACAGTTCCTTTTATTGGCAACTTAGACAAGATGCCTCAAGGAAACACATTGGAAGGTTGGAGAGTTGCAAAAGATCTATCTGTCCCTAATAAGAAGTAAAATTTTCGAGGAAATCCGATCACCAAACAAGCCGTATGGAGGGGTGATGAGACATGTACTTTTATAATCATATTTAGTTCTATAGAGGCAATGGGAGGGAAGTATGCATTTCAACTGTCATATTTGAAGCTGTTTGCTTCTTCATGTGTTTGTAACATTAGTACACATTACTTCCAACAGCTACAACAAGGAACATGAGACGGGTTGCTCCTATTCAGTGGCTTGGCACAAAGGCATAGTTTGGGAGTGCTTTATGGAGCCTGGCTTTGAGTCTGACTAAAACCTTCTTCATCTCTATCAGCAATACAAGAATATAGATATATTGGTATTTGCTAGAAGCATTTCACCTCTTTCGCTAATATTATACCTGTGGAACAGATGGCAAAATTAGTTCTTTTATTTGTCATATTATCTGTTCATGTCTCGCTATCCATTGCCTTATCTCTCATATTGTTATTCACCACAAAAATTTTCTTGAACAAGGTAGATTTTTGCAGTTTCATGTTACAACTTTTTGAGAGTGATTGGATTCATATTGAAGCATTTTTTACCTTTAGGCTGCTTGATGCTTAGTTTTTTCTATTGCATGTTTTGTTTGAAATAGTATCGACAAATGAGACGAAAAGAACAAGACAGGCTTGCAAGGATGGATGTTGACTATCAGAAGAGGAAAGAAGTTGCAGAATTCAATGCAAGGAGAGAAGAAAGGTTGAAAGCTGCTGAGGAAAGGACTGCAAAGAAGCGTCTTAAAAGGCAGAAAAAGAGGCAGAAAAAGAAAGAGAAAAAAAATAATTCAGATGTTCAGGCTGGAGATATGAACAAAGAATCTTCAACCATGTCTCAAGATGAGTCTTCAGATGGAGGTTCTGGTGATGACTAGGAAGAAAAATGACCACCCGATTCTAGGTTGTGTTTCTCCTGGGAAATGTGCTATTCAGAGAATGTCTTGATAGATGTTGGCTTGTTGGTCGGCTCCAATTTCATGTGTATAATGTACACATGCACCGCACTTGAATTAACTTCATGCGTCTTCATGGGTGAAGTCCTGGAGGGAAGGTTCCCTGTTTACGCTACCTGGGAAGCTTGTTTAATATTGATCAGGCGAGTAGCTGGATCTCCTTAACATGCATTTTTCTACTTTCTTTGTATTCTCCATGTTGTTGGCATTCACAAATTACGGCAAAGGCCATTCACTATCTAAGGTATTATCCTGATGTCCTTTAGGTACGTATGAAAGTGAATGTCATTTACTAAGTTTTACAGAGCACACGTTGGTTTGCAGGAGGTCTTTTCTTACTTGTGTCATCGTGCTTGAAACCATCACATCTTGCTTGTGACCTTGATTGTTAGCTTTCTGTTTTTGGCTATTGATGATGTCAGTGCTTCCATGTGGTGGCTGCATTTATTATGCTTGTAAACGTTACATGTTTATCTAATCAAAGTTGAACCATATAGATGTGATTTGGTTGATTTTCTTAAAAACAGCCCTTGATTGGATATGTGTACAGGATCATCTAGCCTTTCAAAATTTTATGGTCGTAGAAGTGTTGCCCGACTTTTGTGATTTATAGAGCCTAATGCAAAAAAAGAAGACCAGGTCATCACAAAGTCGTCCGCTCCCTTCTTCAATAGGCAACGCATCAATTCTATCAACTTGATTCCAAAACTATTATTGAGGCCCTTTTGTGCTTCAGTTCAAGGTCGGATCCTCTTAACTTGGCTTTAAAAGTGGCTGAGCTTAGTCCCCTCTTTTCATGACTTCCTCAATCTGAGAGAAGAATAAGCAGCTTGTGGTTGGATTTACGAAAAAAAAACAAAAACAACAAAGGTTCATAGCGATTTACACGAAATGATGAATGTTTGGAGTTGCAAGATTTGGCATATCACTTTATGGAAGAGATAAGAAAATTATTATCAGTGATTGGTGCTTGGGAACTCCATGGTCACATTATCAGTGATTACATCTGTTTGGTTTATTGATATGGAAGATGACTACAGAGTGTTTTTTTTTTTTCGAGGGAGATGAATACGAGATGAATACAAGGTCAGTTGGCTTTAATGAATGGAAAAGCCATTCCAGGATTTATGTTTTCATTGAGGATGAATTTTAGCCTTAATTTCAAAGGCAGATTGTATTATGATATAATATTGCTTCTGTTAACAGCTTAGTAACTAAAAATTCGTTCATTTAATTAATATTATTTCTTCTGTAACTGAATGAAATAATAATAACACTTTTTTTCTTCAATGTGAGAACAAAAGTGCACCTCACACCTTGGAAGAGAATTTTCAAATGTGGAAGCTTTAGGAACTAATAATTTGAAGTTAAGCGAACCAAATTCAGTATCGTTCAATTTGAATCAAACTTTCAATATTTTCATTTGATCTATATCTGGTCATTCCACAAGAATGAATTTAAGAAAAGTGTGTTTTGGGTTCTTGGATATCTTCAGTGAATTGAACGCATAAATATAAAACAAAAAACAAAAAAGAGTTGGCTTCTTGCAATGTAATACAAAATTTGCCCAATTATATGGGACCGAGCCTGGTTGGGGTCGGAGGGCAGTCAATATGCAGCCTGCAAGCAAGCCGGCCGGCGGGCCGGCCGACCGACTACTTAGCCCGGAAAAAGAGAATAACAAAAAGAAAAGAAGACGATGAGAAATTGAAAAGCCTGAAACCGTTTTCACGAATTCAACCCCAAAAGAAGGTCGTACAAATATTTCATGGTAGTAAACTATCGGGGTTAATTTTGTAACTTCAGATTTTAAAATAAATCCCCTTCCCTACAAAGCCAACCCCTATCTCTCCTCCGTTCATTCCCCTCTCTCCTCTGTTCATTCCCCTCTCTCTCTCTCTCTCTCTCTCTCTCTCACACACACAGAGAAAGCAGGAAGCGATTCGGACTCCGTCGTCCCCTCATGATGATGGCCGAGAATGACTCTTCGCCCTCTTCCTCAGAAAAACTCAATCCTAAGAAGAATGTCCATAGATTCCTCGGTGGAGGACAAGGTTTTCATCCATTATTCTTCTTCATCTTGAAATGAAGCAGTAGTTTGCATTTGCGTTCCATCTTATTGATCTGAGTGCTGATTAGGGTTGAATAAACAAATCTTGCAGTGGCCGATATCCTGCTTTGGAAGCGAAGAAACGTCAGCATTTCAATTGTCGCAGGCGCTACGGCATTCTGGTGGCTTTTCGACAGAGCCGGATACAGTTTCCTGTCGTTCGTGGCCAATGTCCTCCTTCTTCTCGTCTCCATCCTATTCTTCTGGGCGAAATCCGCGACTCTTCTCAATAGGTGAAGGTCTTTCCTCTCGATTTCTTTCCTTCTTGAATTTGGATTTGCTCATCTTTTTATCAAAATGTGGACGCTGGTCTTCCCAGACCGCTTCCGCCTCTTCCAGATCTCAAGCTATCGGAAGATCAGGTGGCCCAGGCTGCCGAATCGACACGGTTGTATATCAATGACGTTTTGGCGATTGCGCACGATCTTACAATTAAGAAAGATGTGAAGGTCTTTCTTGAGGTAACTGCATTCTTCATTTCTCTGCTCGTCTGATGCAGGAAGTTTGGGCATTGAATTTCCAAATGTATTTGACCAGGTTGTGATTTCCCTAGGGCTGATGCACGTTGTTGGTTTCCCTTTGACTAGGTTTTTATTGGCTTGTGGATTGTTTCATATATCGGAAGTTTCTTTAGTTTCCCAACAGTCGTCTACGTTGGTTAGTCTCTAAAACAACTGAATAATCATATTCAAAGAACTAATCTGCTGCTTCTTCTTACCAGATCATATTCTCTAAATAGTTCTGTCGCAATGTGCTTTTATACCTTTCAGGAATTATAATTTCTTTCACCATTCCGGCCTTGTATGAGAAGTACCAAGATAGAGTCGACGAAAGATTGAGCGCAACTCAAAATGTTGTCGTCAAACAGTATAGAAATGTCCATGGAGCTGTCCTTAGCAGGATCCCAAGTTCTGCAAGAAAGGAAAAGAAGACCCAGTAGGATACAATTCTTGCTGCATGCGTCAATGCAAGTTTTTGTTCTCTCTTCTACAAGGAGCTGTTTGGAGGAAGAAGGTACTTGTTAGGGTGTTTTTGCAATGGTGGACGAACTTTCACCAAGGAATTTGGTTGTTCAAGAAAAGCTTCAGACAATAGATTAACCCTTAACGTGGTTCTGAGTTCTGACCTCACTTTTTTTTCCTCTAATGTGTTGTTTGTTAGTAAGCTAGTATCGTTCATTCTGCATAATGAACAGGTTGGGTAATTATCATCGTGAGGTATGAGCTTGCTTGCAGATTGAGCTCAGAATTGTCCTTTGACATGAACATGTATAGCACGCCAGCTTGGTTAATCTCCTGCGCGGCTGCGCCACATAGCTTCATTGGATATCTCTATTTTTTTTTGTATTTACGGGTGCCGTTGCGCTTTCAATGTTACTTCCTAAGCTAATACTTTGATGGTTAATGTGGAAGCACGTTCTGAAAGGGAACTGAAGACAAAATGTGCCTATGGATTTTCTTTTCATTGACCCATTCTTCGGCTTGTAATAACTTTGCTTAATCTGTCCTGGCTAAACAAGTCTACTTCCTAAAATATTCATGAGAATAAGCACAAAGGAAGAGAAACCATTATTATCACCTAAACAAGGTTAGACTAATCTTAAATATAGAAGAGACTAGCAGGTAAATAACGTTGAAGACAATATGATTTAATGAAATTGCCTTGATGATGGAATCAATCTGCCTATGATCAAATAATAATGTAGTTCACGTTTTTACTTTTTTCTAAAAAACCAAAAAAGAAGAAAACTAAGATAGATTTCGGAACGTGCATGAAGCATCTTTTGACATTTTATGTCGAAGAGTAACTCATCATCCCTATCTATTTCTACAAAGACGAATAGCTATGAAGTTTATTAATTTATCTACTTTGTCTATTAAACATATATTCACTAACAGTATTTAGTTATCTAAAAGTAATCAACATTAATCTAATACTTTTGTAAATAGTCAACTCAACTTAAGTAATAACATTTTAACAGTAAAGGAATAATGCAAGTCAATGCACATAGGTGTGGCAGAATGTGAATGAATCTTGATTTACAATCCAAAACTCGAAGTTCTGGTAAAGAGGGCCGCAAACAGTTTCACTCCAATAACATGTTGGGAGTTTAAATCCTACAAAGCGATGCTGCAGAAGTGCAAGAATTTGCAGTGCATCAAAAAGTTACGCACATCATATGAGGTTTTCCTAACAAGGCATACCTGCAAAATTGTCTGTTTCTATCTTCTTAAAGTATACTAGTGCTTATGCAAAAGAGAAGATTGACTCACATTTCTTTTTACAGTCCTTTTTGTCACGCGTTTATGCTATGCTAGCGTATGTGTGTGAGTGCATGCTAGCGGATGCATGATTTTATAACATTTGACTTGAGGCGTGGAAATTCTAGTAATATCTATCAATGTTGATTTCACTCTAGCGGCCACGGGCGAGTCATAAAGGGTACAGAATGTGACGCACTGGCCTTGTGGATCTATGAATTTCTAAAACAGATTAAAGCATTAAGTAATCAATTCCTGCCAAATCCACCATGCAAAACAGATTTGCAGGAGTAGCCTTAAGCAAATCAAACACACCAACCTCTCTCTCTCTATCTCTCTCAATATGCTGACAGAAAATAAGATTGGACTTTTTGTATTAAATCATGTGCAGAGATTTTCATGCACAGTAAAGCTTGATCAGGTGGCCAATGTGCAAAGAAAAAAGGAACAGAAGAACTATAAACAGAAAATGAACATGCAAGGAAAAAAGGAACACCAAGAACTGTTCGTAATGATGCGAAAGACCGCTGTGAATCCTCCGGGTAAAAATTGAGCGCAGAAAGGTGATAAAGAATCCCAAGCAGACATGACCGCAGCCTATAATAATCATCAAACATGTGGTAACCTTTGGAAGCTTCAAACCTGTCCTGCTGCATCCTCCGATATAGCCGATCATGTGCAGAGATTTTCATGCACAGTAAAGCTTGATCAGGTGGCCAATGTGCAAGGAAAAAAAGAACAGAAGAACTATAAACAGAAAATGAACATGCAAGGAAAAAAAGGAACACCAAGAACTGTTAGTAATGATGCGAAAGACCGCTATGAGTCCTCCGGGTAAAAATTGAACACAGAAAAGCAATAAAGAGTCCCAAACAGACACGACCTCAGCCTACAATCATCATCAAACGTGGTAACCTTTGGAAGCTTCAAACCTGTCCTGCTGCATCACCAGCCACCGCTTAAAACAACCGGCACTTGGGATTTCCGATATAGCCGAGAACAAAAAACTTATAGTAGCATAGGAACTTGCACAAAAAAGCTAAAGTTCAGGAACTTAATAGTAATAATAATAATAATAATAATAATAACATGATTGGCAAAGCATCCACAGCTGTTTAAGTCTGAAAGCAATGACTAACTGAGTGTTTCAACAATAAATTCAATGTTTCAGGAATTTTATTTGAGATCATACAAGACAAATTATTGCTCAGAAACCCTGAGCGTTGATTTTCATAAACATATTTTACATTATTTATGTTATTAAGAGAAGACAACCAAGATGACCTTGCAACAGGAGAAGGCTGACTTAATGGCACATGTAATCAACATTTTCAGTTACCTGAAATCCATGGCAATCAGAGAGTTGCGAAGCAAAATTATACACCTCTCGGCACTGCAACAGCTTCTAGTGGCAGTGTCACGAAGCGTAGTAACTCCAATGACAACACAAGCCCTAAGAAATGAGACAGGACGGTATTTGCAGAGGCCTGTAAAATCATTAGGATACATGGAGACTTTCAGGTGAATAAAGCACCAATCAACTGGAAAGAAATGTAAACAATAAAAAAGATAGTCCTTTCACCAGTTAGGAATGCCATAAGTTTCTTTTAATTTAGAAGAGAAATCATAAATAAACTTTCTACATTTTTTGTTATTTCTATCATTTTATGTTAACAAGCACTTTAACTCTCTTTCCTTTCTTTCTCTTTCTTCCTATTTTGTTGCTTTAAAAGTGGTGTTGAAAGACACCAAAAATCCAAAAGCACCTGCTCTTGTTTGAAGATAATTTTGCAGAATGGAAGCTCAAGCACGTAACCATATACCAGACTGGTGAGAGTCATGAGACAGCAAAATCCAAAACAGGCCTGCTTTGGTACGAAGAACTCATAATTTGCACAATGGAAGCTCAAGCATGTAACCATATACCAGACTGTACCATGGTGAAAAATAGTCGGCAATGCAACCCAATGTTGGCTTCTCCATTTAAGTGTGCAACGTTATCATTTCTTGAGAATGAGATCGGCATATTTGTCACCTAAAGTCCTCTCACTCTATTTTAGCAATTTGTTTTTCCTTCACTTTGAAGTTTGAATGGAAAAGAAAAAGAAACAAACAAACTAAAACCATCACTTTTCTCAAGGCCAAAAAAGTTTTAGTATGATCTTGCATAAGTGCAACTACATCATAAATGAGATGAGAGATGAGTAACAAAGAAACATCTCCTACATGAAGTACATCAACTAACCAGATACTGGACATGCCAAAAAAAATCAAACTTAATACTTAATAGTGAGAAAAATATAAGATGATGCATCAGTGCTTAGAAAATGAAAAACGAAGAGAAGATAAGGAACAGGGAACTACCTGTACCAAGAATACGTCTAATGCTAAAACAGGGCTGTAGCCAGGACGCATCCCTTGGTAATACGGAGTTGCTGATGAGGTAAGAGCCTTAGCAACCAAAAGTCCAACAGTCGATAGCATACCAAGCACGGAAGCACCCATTCCCAGAATATTTATGAGAATAGCATTTTTTAAGCTGTTGATCACTTCAGCCCGAGGAGGTGCCTGGAACAATTACATATGCACTATTATTTAGATACTTCGTTCAAAAATACAAAAGTGATCATTATTACTACTCAAAGCACCATACAGAACTCTGGGAATGACTATTTGCTACAAAATCACCTAAAGATGCTACAAACATTAGTATCCAGACATGCACTAATAAACTTCTCACATCAGAATTTACCTATTTGAGCACTAACCATGCATAACCAAAGGCAATTCAATCATCAATGAAATGGAAGGGACGAGTTACACTACTTGCCAGTTGCCATCCAACAGATAAATTTGTTAACACAAATTGACACAAATATTGTTCAACATCTTCACCTTCCAAATTCAAACAATCAAGGAGCATATTCATTCATAAGAATCATTCGACAACAATACATGATGCAGTTCCTACATTGGTTAAGATTTGAAAGATATCCAGGTAAACCAAAATTGACAGCTTTCTTTGCTTTATATAATGTTCAAAATTGAAATTTGGTATGTTCAGCAGCTTACACACGTATTGGTAACATGTCAAATAAAAAACAGATATTAGAACTTAAGATTATCTTGCTGAATGCCCAAACAATTCCTTATCAATGCACACAATCTGCGTCCCGGTAAGTTCAAGAATAACCTAGACAGGACTACTACAGTATCATGAACCTAAGAATGAAAAACAGGGAGCGAGTTTACAAAGAGCCATTGTTGCTACAACAACACAAGACATATTACATACCAACCAGAACACTACTGCAGAACTTTTCCAACAACAACCATGAAAGGGCTAATATACCTTCTCAGGATCCGTAGCTGTTCTTCAGAGCTTTTCAGATAAACGCATATAAACAAAGGACCAAACAATCAAGGAGCATATTCATTCATAGGAATCATTCAACAACAATACATGATGCAGTTCCTCCATTGGAAGTTATAAGTAAGATTTGAAAGATATCCAGATGAACCAAATTTGGTAGCTTTCTTTGCTTTATATAATGTTGAAAATTGAAATTTGGCATGTTCAGTAGCTTACAGCCTTACACACGTATTGGTAAGTTAACATGCCCAATAAACAATAGATATTAGAACTTAAGATTATCTTGCTGAATTCCCAAACAATTCCTTATCAATGCACACAATATGTGTCCCGATAAGTTCAATAATAACCTAGACAGGACTACTACAGTATCATGAAACTAAGAATGAAAAAACAGGCAAAACTGAGTTGACAAAGACCCTTTGTTGCTAACACAACACAAGACATATTACGTAGCAACTAGAACACTACCACATGACTTTTCAAACAACAACAATGAAAGGGCTAATGTACCTTCTCAGGGTCCGTAGCTGTTCTTCGGAGCTTATCAGCTAAACGTGTATAGCCAAAGGACCAGAAGGCTGACATAAAGGCAGCTGAAATGCCTCCAGCAGTGCAATAAAATGTAACTGGAGATGTAACTCTCCCAGTGATAACAACAGAGAATGATAAAATTACAGCAGCTACCACAGTGCAGACAAGCTGACCCCAGAAACCCAGACTGCCTAACCTTTTGAGGTAGCGAGAAGTGCTCTCCAGCCTCTTAGAAACCTGAAAGTCTGATTGTATTAGTAAGCTGATCAAATGTGTGAAATGGCATCAAATAGTTGGTCAATCAAATCCAAAATGTGTAAGATGGCGTTCAGTAGTTGGTCAACCTGGATATTGTTCATCACTATATACATATTACCCTTGAGGCACAAAATGTTAGGAATCTCACCTGTTGCCAACACAGAGTACCACGTATAAACCGCTGCTTCATACCACTAAAAATGTCAATAATAGATTGCCTGTCTGTTAATGGAAAGATCTAGATTCTCCCATTCTTTATGGATGGCGTCAGTGTAACTGTTATGCTAGGAATAGGCTTTCTAGACAGACTCATCAACTATTCACGCTCACATTTATGTGTGTATGTGCGTGTGTGTATGAAAACCATGTGCACTAATCAACTTAAAAGTTGAACGCCTGTTCGTAAGGTACAACAAGATATTTTTTAAAGCTAACTATTAATTTTCATCTATTCTATTTGATGAAAAAATAATCAGTACCTTCAATTCGATAAAGTTGATTAGACGGGCTCATAATCAGTAAACAAAGTTCTCATGTTTACTTAGTTCACGTATGTGTCTTTGCCTTCAGTTTCCAAATTTGAATTTTCCTTTTTATTCTTGGACCATGGTCCTGAGGAGTCACCTTCATATCAAAGAACAAGGCCCATAAGATGGATTTCTAATTGAATTGCCGGATTCCAGCCGGTTACCTTCAAATGCGTACTAGGTTTCACCAATAACCTGATATCCGGTCATCCCTTTTTCAGGCAAGCTGAGCTAAGGCAGAACCACTATCAGATTGAGCCAACAGAACTATAGAAGCACACCCTGGTATTGACCCTGACCTCCTTAAGCTCATAACTCCGATCCTATAGCCAAGTGAAAAGAATCTGTTGCCACAACACTATGAAGTGCTTTCGGAGATGCCCCTTATTATCAAAATAAATTAAAGAAAATGAGTCGCCTATCGTGAATGACAACGAAAAGTCCCATCTTATCGTGTTTCCTGAACAAATAGGTACTTCTATTTGAAGTGATTGTAAATGGCTGGTGGTCCTGAAATTTCCATCGGTTAGCTTATCTTCGGGTTAAGCAAACTAGCAATTATTCAAAATTTTAGAAGAAAACCTGCATTGGCTTTTGAGAAATTCATCGATTCCTCTTGCTCCAGGCTTCACATGTAAAACGTCACTGTAACCTTCACTTTATATCTACATTTATTTGCCCAAAAACAACAAGCAAGATCCGAGAGCCAGAAGATGATTAGTAATAATTTGGTCTTCCGCAAACAAGACTGCAAACCAATTTGGGACCTCGAAATTTTGCATACCAACAAACAGAAATTACATATCAAATAAAATTGGCGCATCATTTTTAGAGAAATGTCCTGGAACATAAAAGGGAAACATCATCACGGAAAGGAGACGAGCGGAAGGAAACCTGTGCAAGTTTCTTCTCCAGTTCTTCATTTGAATAAGATGATGGGGCGGAAGAAGCAGGAGACGAAACACGCAGGGGGGACGAGGAGGACAACCGGAAGGAGAGCAGAGGCGATAGAGGCGAACATGTCAGGGTTAGTGGTGGTGGGGCTCTAGTAAGAGGAAGAGATGATGAATTGAAGTTGGGTGTCTTTGGAACGTCAGAACGGCGAGGAAGAAGAGGGAAGGAGATGGCTGTGGCAGCTCTTCCCTGCCAACAGAGCCCTGCCTGCATAATCATAATCACCACCAGCAGAAGTGAATTGTTAAGCAACTCCTTGAAAATGAGCTGCTGCAAATCCCTGCCCCGGCAAAAGCTCACCGCCACGAAGAATGGTAGCTTGCTTCCCCCCTCCCTCTCACTGACGGAGGGCTAGTCCAGTCAGTTAAAAAGGAAACGCTTCTGAAGTAATTTTAGCAAAACCTACTAAAAGTTCTTTTACGGTTTTACCAAATTATCAATCACTGATCAACTTTTCTAGGTAAACACTCCGGAGAAAGTTCGTGCTTTTCATGATATGATGTATGAATGTAACGTTTCCATCGTTTACGTAACATTTTAATTCCTCTTCCCTACACTTCACGGGGAGAAAGACTTCCTTTAGCATTTCGATCATTCCCAATCCGTGACACATGGTACTTTGTTAAAAACATAACATATAACATGCTACCGTTATTCTCCTAACATAAAACAGCATGTTAGGAGTTAGAAATGACAAAAAAAAAGAAAAAGAAAAAGCCTTTGATGGTAAACCAGAAGTTCCCCGTATATAAGGATAAGAAATATAACTTAGCAATGCATATTTATAGAAAAAAAAATATATACCTCTACACCATGGGTTCCTCAATAGGAAACCAACCAATCAACGTTGACGGGGAGTTTGTTGTTTTACAATTTTGTTTTTAAATTAAAATTCAAAAATCAAATTTTTACATCAATGAGGAATTGAAATGAAAATTTCGGTTCCAAATTTTCTTTGCGTGTAATAGTTAGATATTGTGATTCTAAGATGAGAATGACTTGTTTGATTAAAAAATGAATTGAAATTATAGAATTAGTGAATTAAAGCTTTCAAACTTTGTCCCCTAAAGAGAGATGAAAAGTTTAGAATTTTGAAATTATAACTTTACTTCCTAAAGTGATTTCATAATTCAGCAATCTTGAGTATGGAACAAGCATATAATTCTGGAATCAAGATTATTTGTTTGATGCTGCAGCTCCCATTATTAAAGAATGAGATTAATGTTTAATACCAATGATCCAACCCCCCTGAAAGAAATTCTCAAATTAATGTTTATGAATGACAGGTATTGATAGAAAAATAATTCATAAAATGCTCTCTCTTAATCAATATTTTTGTTAGATAACTCTGGTTGAGAAAGGAAGTTTGTGGATTACTTCCACTGCAGTGTCTTCCATCCAGCATTGTAGAAATTTCTCAAAAACTTAAGAGCATACTTGTCATGCTTGAAAGTTGGATGATAATTTGCTGTCTTTTCTAAAGATTCAGCTGTTTTTTAAATGTTGCCATGCTTTTGTTTTGTGCGTGATGTTTGATTATTTGAACATAATGTTCATGGTAAACGCTGGAGTAAAGATAAAGCTTTCCACATTTTACATACGGCAAAAAACAAATAGAAAGGTTAAAGAAAAGCATGGTGCGGTTTAAAGTTTTTTTTTTTTTGTTTTAATGTTGTGTTTGATCTCTACGGATATCAAGCTCGAGGGAATCTGAAATCAATCACAGCCGAAATTTACAGTTTTAACAAAAAAAAAAAACTGTGGATTTCAACATCAACCCCTTCTTACATTGCAGAATATGCGGTTTTGAAACCCAATAGCTCGGGAAGAGGTACAGGTTAGACCTCAAAACCGCGGACCTGAAATCTATGGTGATTTGTAGATCGCAGGTCACAATATTTAAACACAACCTAGCTTTTTCGACGCGGTTACAGCATTGTTAACTGGCGTTTGATTCCACCGGTGGAATTCCATGATCAAAATTTCAAACGCCGTGCCGGAATCAAAATCCGACCCGGAATGATTTAATCGCGCGTTTTGTCATGAACGCGCGATTGTCTTATGTTTTTTTTCCCGCGAAGCATCGTTCTAATCACTATCGGGCGAGGAACCCGCGCGCCGCTCCTCCAGGCCGCAGTCGTCCGTTCGCGACTTCTTTCTCCATCGTTCACTCTCCTACCTGCAGCTTGTGACTGCTACTGGCCCCAGCAGGTATGCCCCTCTGTCTCTCCCTCTCTCTATCCACTGGTTCATTTGGTTTGCTCACCTTCATCCTTTTCTTTCGAAGAAAAATGTCTGCGCTACTTGGTTGGCCATGACCGACGCATAGAGGTCCTCCCGAGGGGAGGTGAGCATCGGTTTCTTCTTCTTCCTTTTCTTTTACTCTCTCTCTCTCTGTCTCTCCTGCATCGTGCCCTAACCCCTTTCTTCCTATTTGCTGCGTGAGGTTATTAGATTTATCAATGGTTGTTTTCTTTCGTCATCCTATTTCTATTTTCTGGCAACTGTTGGTTGGCTTGCCAGTAAGGATTTATTGAATGAAGTATTTGTTTTCTATTTCAGATTTCATGAATCGTTATGTTTCGTGCTCCGGTTTGGAAGTCCTCAGTCAAATTCTTGTTTTTTTAAGTGGTCTTTCCTATCGTTCGGGTATTTTCTCTTCTGGTTTTAACATGACAGAGATCGTTATGTTTGCAGCTATTTTTTCTGCTTGTTGTGAACTGAACATTTGCTTTATGACATTCCAGATCGTGCCTGTGCTCTTCTAGCTCACTATACATGCCAAGTTTGCGATTCGAGTTTCTTTTAAAAGTGGGAGATTTCATTTTCTTCTCTATTTTGCCTTTTTAACCCTTATGCGGACACCCCACCAGAGTCTAACTTGTCCCACTTCCAACAAATTTTAGAAAGTTAGCATTCAGTCTTTCTAACACAGAAATAAATCGAATTTATCAATTTCTCAGCATTTGAAACGGATCATGGAAATGAGTCTATTTATTTCAATATATCAGAGTCGGAGCTACGTGTGGGCAGTTTCATTTATTCTCTTGCCGTCGCCTGTGCAGCTGTGCCCGCTGTCGTTTGTTGCCACCGTCGCCCATCAGCAATCGGCGCACAGCCCGTGGCTTTCTCTGGCACGCCCCGTCGCCGTCGGGCGTCTGTCGTCATCGCCGTATCGCCAATCGCTGTTCAGCCCAACCCTCACCTCAACTGTAAGTTCTTCTTCTTCTTCCTCTTCTTCTTCTTTAATCTTCCTTTTTAAGGGACAATCCAGGGCGCCGAGTGACTCTCTCTCTCTCTCTCTCATCCCCCTTCCTCTGTGACTGTCTCTTGACTCTTGTTCGTGCTTTGATTTGGGCTTTCTGTTTGGCCCTCTTTATTGCTGATTTCGTGTTTTGCTTAGCCCCTTCTGATTGCTGATTTGGGGGTTTCAGTTTGTCCCATTCGATTTTTTTATGTTAAACATGAGATTTCGTTTAGGTTTCTATTTGATTGTTGATTTAGGGGCTTCCATTTGCCCCTTCTGATTGCTGATTTGGGGTTTCAGTTTGTCCTTTTTATGAACATTATCATTATGAAACAACAATGACAGGGAGAAGATTAGGAAAAGCTTAGAAGCGAGATACATTTGTGCTGTTGTTGTTTTGATTAAACTGCAGAAACCAACGGACTAATGTTCACATTTTTTTCTGTTTTCAGCCAAATTTTCATGCTTGAATCTTGTTTGGGTAAGTTTCTCACATTTGAATGCTGACTGCGGAAGTGAACATATTCTGGTTGAATGGCTACCTTCCCGATAGCATCTAACACGATCATATATTAATTATTAATATAATTAATGGTTGTCTATGTTCTTTCATTTTGTATGCTCATATAGTATAGGAAAAGGTTCTCTTCATTGTTGAAGTTTTTACTTGTTCATGTTATACAACATGTAAAATTATATCACTCATGAAGTTTCAGGTAATATTTTGGTTTCTTCTTCTCTATGAACAATTTTGAACTGTCCCTTGCCTTGTAGTAAGAGATGTGCAGCTGAAGCATGAAAGTTTTTATACATTGATTTTGTTTATGCCTTGCTTTACTTTTTAAATAAGATCTACCTTCGTAAGTTTTCTCATCATGTACTATGTATTAGTGCCCCTCAGCCAAAAATTCCTGTCCGCCACTGCGGTGGACACGACCAAAATGCAGCTCTTTCCGGTTTTCTAAAAGAATGAGAAGGATCTTTAACAATGGAGATGCCAGTCTGACCAAGGTAGGTTCCCGCAGTAGAACGCAGCTACAGGGATCATATCGTTGTTTACACCGACAAGAGGAGGCAAATCTCAGGGGAGAAGTGCTTGAGAATTGGAGTGCTAGTTCTTACGCTTTTCTTCTTGGAGAGTGTGCAACGAGGAGATGGGTTCAAGGAGGAAGGTGGGTTCACTCCCACATGGTCCGCACCGGTTTCCCCTATCTCAAATTGAGTATCAAGCTCATCGACATGTACTTGAAATGCGGTCGCATCGACGATGCCCGCAAATTTTTCAACAAAATGCCTCCTCAGCATGTGGTTCCCTGGAACGCCATGATTTCGGCCTATGCTCAACATGGTTGTGGCAAAGAGGCACTTAGGTTGTTCATGCTTATGCATTTTGGTCATGTTGTTCCAGATGAATTCACATTCACAAGTGTGTTTAAGGCTTGTGCAGACCTCGGTTATGCTTTGGGTGGGAGGGTAGCTCATGGGCGGATGGTTGTGTCTGGTCTGAAAGCCAACGTCTTTGTGGGTAGTGCAATCATAGACATGTATGTGAAGTGTAGCAGGGTCAAGGATGCAAGACTTGTGTTTAATGGAATGGATGAAAGGGATGTGGTCCTATGGACAGCACTGGTTGTGGGGTATGTACATAACGAGAAGGATGAGGAAGCATTGGAGATGTTTGGGGAAATGGTTCATGGTGGAATGAGACCAGATGAGTACACAGTTGCTAGTGTCCTAATTGCATGTGGAAACTTATTGGCACTAAGGGAAGGGATTCAGATCCATGCAGTTATCATCAAAGAAGCACTCGAACTAGATAATTCTTCTCATACCTCTTTATTGAGCATGTATGCAAAATGTGGCAGTGTTGGAGACTCTTTCAAGGTTTTCAATGGGATGAGTAATGCAAATATGGTATCTTGGACTGCCATGATAACGGGACTGGTTCAGAATGGGCAGGAAGAAGATGCCTTGTCACTCTTTCACAAAATGACATCATTCTCCATAAATCCAAATCAGTTTACATTTTCAGTAGCACTTAAAGCATGTGCTGGAGTTGCTCTGTTTGCAGAAGGTAAGCAAATCCATGTGCTCATCATGAAAGCAGGCTTTGACACAGACGTATTTGTGGCTGCAGCACTTATTGACATGTATGGGAAGTGCGGGTGCATGGGAATGGCACTCTTGGTGTTTAATAACAGGTTGCTGGAAAAAGATGTTGTTTTGTTTAATGCAATGATTTCAGGATATGCACAGAATGGACATGGTCAGGAAGCTCTGCAACTCTTTGAGGAAATGCAACAATTATGTATAATCCCAAATTCTGCAACCTTCATAAGTCTTCTGTCAGCATGCAGTAACTCTGGACTGCTGGAAGAAGGTCGCAGAGTTTTCCGTCTGATGTTTGCCCTTGGCATTGTGCTCTCAAGAGAGCATTATGGCTGCATGGTTGATCTCCTTGGACGGGCTGGGCAGTTGGAAGAAGCTGAAAAGTTGATAATCAGCATGCCCATGGGACCAGACACTGTAATTTGGCGGACATTGCTCAGTGCGTGTAAAATTCATGGTGAGATTGGGATAGGACAGAGGGCAGCTGAATCTGTGCTTCGATTGGTAGAGGAAGATGATGGAACTCATGTCTTATTATCTAATCTCTATGCTTCCGCAAGCAACTGGACTGAAGTTGCTAGGATAAAAAATAAGATGAGAAACATTGGTGTGAAGAAGGATCCTGCACTAAGCTGGATTGAGGTTAATCACAAAATATATGTTTTTGTTGCTGGGGACCAATCACACCCAAGAAAAAATGAGATATATGCCAAACTAGATGAACTAATTTTAAGAACTGAGGGTCTAGGTTATGTCCCTGATACCAGGTTTGTATTGCAAGACTTGGACGATGAGATGAAAGAGAGATCTTTGCACTACCACAGTGAAAAGTTGACAATCGCTTTTGGGTTGCTTTGCTTACCACATGGTGTCCCTATTCGGATATTCAAGAATCTAAGAGTTTGTGGGGATTGTCATAACTGGATAAAATTTACTTCTAGAGTTGTACAAAGAGAGATCATTGCTAGGGATGCAAAGAGGTTCCATCATTTCAAGGATGGAATCTGTTCCTGTGGAGACTATTGGTAAGATCTATCAAAAAGTTATCTAAATCAGGGGCAACATGATGTTTTTATCCAAAAATTAGCAGAGCAACTGATGCATTTCGAGCACAAAAGTGAAGAATATGAAATGTGGCCTGTGGTTGCTGCATTAGATGCTGTCGTCTTGTGATGATACTGATTATCCTTGGTTCCTCTTCGAATGTTCTCTTACAGTTGTGAATCAACTGAGTGACTAATGCATTTCATGTACAAAAATTTAGGCTTCAACACCAATTCAAGTTTTTATCTACGTAAGAGTTCCTAGTTCACTGTCTCTTCTTGGTAAAAGAACCCATAACACATGTAAGTGGAGTTATGGCTGTGCTTGGCGATATTTAGAAAATTTTCTTATAATTGTTGGAGTGAAAACTGGTCAGGCAGCTTAAATTTTCCTTAAGATGCTTCATTGCAGGTTTGAGTGATACTGATTAAGAACAATAAGGGTTCAAGTATGCATGCATGCCCATGAGCAATCACATTTTTGTGTGTATTTTGCATGTTCATGTACCTCTGCATGAACAGCATAACTTAGTGCATCGATAAACGGGCGAACACAGGGGGAACAAACAAAGAAAATGCAGAGGCTTGCTGTAAATAGAAAATGTTCCCGCAAGCTGAGTCCAATTCAGATTGATGACGCATCATGAATGAGTTCAGATAAGTGAAAGGCTGAAAGCATTGTGAAGAAACTAAGTGAAGAAGTGAACGATTATTAGGCCTAATGACTGACAAAGTGACAAAGCTATTTCTAGCAATGACTTGGAATACTGCCTACTGCTTCGAAAGTGATATCAATGACTCTTGTTTTCCGGCTTTGTCATTATATGAACATGGACTGGGACTCAAGCAGCTGGCTCTTCGGTTAGCTCTGCTATTAGCAGGGACTTGAACACCGGTACCAATCTGCTACTGTGACTAATCTATTTTGGTCTCTTTGCTCAAAAGGTGAGACTACCTAACAAGCCTGCCTTCTTGTACTCACCTCTATCTTCTAGTACTTTCGTTCTTCTTTGGTTTTGGAAACTGGAAAAAGCTATTCTTTCTTTCCTCGCTTTGTGGGCCTCTTGTTAGCAGTACTTGTTTTAGTCTTCACTGACCTCCTGGAACACGAGCCTTACCACCCAGCCTGATCTGACCTTCAAAAACTTTCTTCTCCTGATTGCTATGCCCCTCTGTCACATAACTTTCTTCTCATTGATACTTGAAGTGAATTACTGATTGGAAATTAACAATGCCGGGTTTGAGGTCAAACTCCATTGGATGGCTAAGCAGATGTGTTTGCGTGTACAGGCAAATACCAGTCCAGGTAATTATGGTCCTCCTTTCCTATTCCACTGGATTCAGGTGATCTATAAACCTGTCATGACCAGGCTCTTTATATGTGGGCAACCATGAAAGAGTTGCGGTATTGGGACATGGAAACTGTGTTGTTAAAATGGCCAGGCGCGGCCTAGGCGATGGTTGAGCCTAGAATGTGGGTGAGATTAGGCACACTGATCTGTACAGAACACTTTTAAAAGTGGAAATTATAAATTGTAATATTAAATGCTAAATTTAATAAAAAATGTATACATTTTTCAATAAAAAAAATATTGTTATCCATTTCTAACAGAACAACATAGTGATAACACATGATAAGTATGTTGACATTAATATTCATCATTGTTCATTCACAAAGCATAAAAAATATATTAACTTCCTAAATTCAATTGGCAAATCTCTAATTCTAACTTATAATACCTCAAAGAACCTACTCTAAAACTTCAAGCACTTGTCTACTTGGAAAAGAAAAATAGGATGGATAAGTTTTCATCGATACCTTCACTGTCAATGACCTGGGTAATGGATCTTTTGTGGTTAGATGAATTTGCAGAGAAAGGAAGAGTACTGTGTTACCTTAATAGCACAAGCGTGTTAGGTTGAGAGAGGTCAAAGCACTTGTGCTTCCTGCATGTGGTTCAGGTTGGTCACTGCTCACTTGGAACTCATTGGTCATGCTTGGGTCAGGTCCAGTGCCCTAACCTAAATGCGGCTTTATTCCCATCTATACTCAATATGCAATGGCAGACCCACATATGGGCAGGTGTGGGCACACCAGCCCCATAAAGACTCTTTATTTTCGTATTGATGCTTTAAAAGATTTGCTTATTTACATATTGTGACGCCCCTAAAAGTGTGAGGTTTTTTAATTACTGCCCCTCAGCCCAAGATCCTTGGCTCTGCCACTGCAACATATCACTTAATCTCTTGATATATCACCTTTATCGTCACAAGGTAGTGGCATTCTCCTGATT
Organism: Nymphaea thermarum; assembly: GCA_011799765.1. NCBI lineage: Eukaryota > Viridiplantae > Streptophyta > Magnoliopsida > Nymphaeales > Nymphaeaceae > Nymphaea > Nymphaea thermarum. The sequence goes on along the minus strand of JAANDH010000161.1, from coordinate 375,825 downwards.
CAGAAACGTGATGGTAACAAAGAAGTTCAAAAATTTTATTGCTTGTTTTGTCAAACAGTAGAATGTTGGTGCTGAAATGAAAATGTCATGCTATCAAACACAAGACAATTGGAACCCAGAATTTTTATTTTGTTCAAGTTTGAATTGGAATTATGATACTGGAATTTTCATTCTGGATTCATAAGTCCAAGCTGTCAAAGGACCCCACACATTTTCACGTGAAAGAAGCTTCAAGTGCCCAGCGCATTCCCAGGGAGGGAGCTACAACTCACCTTTCATAAGAAAACAAGAATTATGTATTTACTAATTACTGGTGTAGTTTGCACAATGTTTTTTGTTTCAGGCCATCAGTCCATGAGACAAAAGCCCAATCCTCTTTAATATGGAAGAAGCTCGTAGCCTCAAAAGATATTAAAAACAACTATAACACTGGTACCATAGGAAAAGAGAAGCTGGCCGATAGTAGATATGCATGTACAGCCGTTGATCTTTTATGGGTTTTGTGGACATTTTTCATTATCTTAGATAATCTGTTCAGACGTAGATTGGGTGTCTCGTTCATGACAGACAGGCATTGCAGTCTGATTCTTTGTACCATCTCTGCAAAAGTGCATACTTCTAACCTTATACTGATAAGTTTGCATGAAATTAGTGAAAGAAGTTTACTATCTTCCAAACCTGATTCACACAACATTGTGTGAGATTAGTGAAAGAAGTTTCATTGGATTATGAAGAATGTATATGGCAAGCATATGGTCACAGACTTGCGACTGAGTTGGACATGGTAAAAGGGTTTTATCGTTTTTCATTTTAGCTGTATTCATCATGTTATGCTTGATGGGAATTCATTTTTCTTCAAACTATGTGGGCTTCTAGCATATTCTCTCACTTTGTAACCTCAATAAAAGTGAGAGAATGAGAGAAAGAGGGAGGGAGGGTTGTGTACTTGTGTTGCATTATTTAATGGTGGGTATTGCTCGATTGATCAGTTTCACCTTGTTATCTCCTTCCTTGGTCCACTTTCATTGCTAAACTCTCCCTGTTCTGTAATCTCTCAGTATTTTCCTCTCCATCTCATTCTTTTACTAGATACCTCTTTTTCCAGCTCTTGCTTATGCAATGAACCGCTGTCTTGAGCTCTCCTTCCTGTCCCTGCAGAATTGGTGTTCCATCCAGGGTAAGAAGATAAGGTCTCAAAGAAAGGCTCCTTCAATGTCAGACTTGTGCAGAAAGGTTTTTTGAACATTCTGGACCGTGCATTCTTGCCTTAGTTGTCAAGTCATCTAGCTGCTGCCGAGGCGCCAGCCAACGCCTTGCCCCTACGCGCACCTGGCCTAAAAAGGCGTCCAATATCCAACAGACTTTTATTCTGTTACTAACACTTCAGTTCTTTGAGGACTTTTCTGTAATTAAGTCATATCTAGCTAAAATAGTTGCCATAATAAAAAATTGCATTTTATCTGTAGATGAAGATGAGGAAATTTACCCATATCTAACAAACTTTTACTGTGTTACTTGTGTATTGAATATTTGATGACAATGAATTGATAAGTATATGCATCACAGAGGATTTTTACAACACAGTAATTTAGGAAATGTTTTATGCTTCATGTGTGGACTATCATCTACATAGTTCATACTGTTTCTTTGCAGCTCTAACATCAGATTATGTTGAAGTGACGTCTGCACATATTTCTCTGATTACTAGACATACACTAAACAAGAGAAACTGATGGTTTTTTACCATAAACCTAGGCTTTAACATGGGTAAGAAGGCTGGCATAGGTTACACAAAATATGTTGTAGAGCACATAAGATATATACAGAACTTCATGGTGTTATAGAATATGTACTTAACGTATGGTTGAGACTTCCACTTGATGAGTTGATATAAATTATGTAATTAAGTATAAAAAACTGTATTTAAAGAATAGAAGTTATATAATATAACTGCACATAATATAAATATATGCAGTTGTAGAAACACGTAACGAGATAGGGAGAAGGAAAAGAGACACACAATATACGTGGAAAACCTCAAAGAGAGGTGAAAAACCACGGAGAAGCTCTACCTAGGTGCACAACCGCAACCCTAGGAGAGAGAGAGTCTTATTTCACTTAATCAACAATTACACAATAAGTGGGATTATAAAGAGGGAGACCTGCCTAGGGTACCGAGCCACTCTCGGTACCCGCGCCCATGGGACCGGGTCCATATCCGGACCCGGTTCCCTATACACGATATTCTAACAGCAGTATAACAGTGTAGAATAAAATTACAGGACTTAATTTGAAGGGAAGGTGACTTTTCACCTTCCCATGGACTAGGCGTGCTAGTGCCTAGTCCAGCCTAGGCGCACCTAAGCACCAGTCTAACACTTGATGCCTAAGTGATGGACTTTGGAGATGGGTGCGGACTCAGGCCTAGGCGTGGACTAGGCGACGCCTTAACAACTAAGGCTCTTGCCCAGAACATATATTTGCCCTAATGGCTGTTGGCATTTTTTGGTGTATTTTTCTTGTTTGGTATGAGTGCTTCTATCTTTTTATCATTTTCGAGTAACCTTGTTGTTACAACTAGTTCTCAATCTTGGATGATCCACTGAGCATTGCTAACTTTGTCTCAGTTTTGAAAGCCTTTGAACTTAACTTGAAGAAGCTCATGCTCACGATTGAGCAATGATCGCTAGCTCAGAAAGTATATATGATAACTACAATGTTCAGATTTGTCTATTTGAATTTTTCATTTGCAGGGGTTGGGATTCTTATGGTACAGTGTTGCTTGACTTTTGGGGTTTCTGACTATTAAAGGCACTGTCATCTGAAATGTGTGTTGGATTCCTGGTTGAAATTTGAACAATAAGGATTTGGATTCCTGGTTTCCTGCAGTTGTGGATCCTGCAAGGCCATATTAAGCTTGCAGAACCCTGCAAGGATTCTCTGATTATCTCAGGATCTCACTGTTGGAGGATGACAAACTATGATGCTTTCTCAATTTAGTGAAACAAATATGATTATGGTTCTTACTTTTTGGTGCTTTAGATACACAAGCGCTATCATTATAACCATTTAAAACTGTAACCAAGAGCTTTCTCAACTGTGGTATTCTTCCCATCTGTGATGCTGGTATTTTCATCTAGAGTAATTTTTTCGGGGGCATCAAATGGCCCCAAGTATCTTAGGCGTCAAGCAATATCATCTTCTCATTTTCTGATCTGTCCATTTTCTTGGTTGACCAAGTGTGTGTGAGGAAGATAAACATGCTTGGCAACATAATAATTATGACAAACTGAAAGAGGTCGATGAGCAATTTGTTTTTGTGGCGTTCTTAAGATGACGGTGTTGCTTTAGATGGTTCTCTCGAGAAGAGAATACAGAAGAAATGTGGGGATGTATATGTTGTGCAAATTTTGGTTGTTTAAGCTGGTTGTTTCGTGTCAAAACCTTTTAATGATCTGGCCAGGACATGATTCTGTTGCTAAACTGCTAGTTGAAGCAAATGTTGCTTTTTTTTGTCACAGAAAATATTGAATTGATCCAGTATCCTAGCTTAAAAATTTCCTGCAAGCCATCCTTTTTGAATTTGGGATTGGTGACTATACATGGAAATATTGATGCTGATTATGGTGCAGAGGTAAGCATTTATGGTGATGGTGATGAGTAATTCTATGGACTCCGCTAACAAGGTTGGTATGACATTCCCTGGTTCTGAGAAGATGAAAGAATCAGCAGCAACTTTTAAAAGATTGGGGCGTAGAAATCCGTTTCTTCGTTACGGTCTTCCACTTATTTCACTCACTGTGCTTGGTACAATGGGCCTTGCTCATCTTTTACAAGGGAGGCAAGTAGCAGTCGTCTGTTTACTTTGTAGTTTCAACTTGTTCCTACTGTGCATTCAGGGTATTGCTAGATAAATAGAATTCTTCAAAAAATTCTCCACCTTTTGGGACCCTTTGGGCAGTGGTACCATGCGTTGAAATGCAAGTTATCCTCCATATGGGTGATATCCAAAATTCTCCAGAACTTACAGTTATGATGTCATCAAGCAAACTCCAGATTGCCGGTTTTGACCAAGCAGTACTTTTCTTGAAAATCTACTGACAGATTCTATTTTGCCCGGTCCTACAGTTGGCCTAGAAGAACGTAATTGTTTTTGCGTCAAATTAGCTAAATTTTTAATTCAACTTGCAAGCCATTCCACAATAGACAAGCTTGTATCTCGAGAGTTGCTTTCTTCTCACTGGAGGCCTCTTGTTTTCATCCAGCAAGGACGTGGACAAAGTGAGAGATGACAGTGCATGGGAGGTTATTCAGACTACAAAGGCATTGTCGAGGACTGGACCTTTGGAGGGTACAAATCCGAAAAAATTTTCTCTTGAAGAGGAGTTAAAGGTATTGTGTTTCAGATTGAAAGGCTTGGGTCTCTGCTGTCATAAAATCTTCCTGTGGGCTTGATCAAAGAAACTAGTGCATTTGGTGTGTATAATCTGTACGAATGTTGTTTCTTGAGTGCAGGCCCTGCAAAAGAAGGTGGACATAAACAACTACGAGTACAAAAGGATTCCCAAACCAAATGAGGGCCGCAACAGCTAGAAGCTAATCATCCTCGTAACTTGTCTTTTGGGTTTCTGTTTTTTTTGGGCTAATAAAAATATATGCTGCCAACTGCCAACTCTAGTTGGCATATGTTGGTTTTCTGTCATCTACGGTACGTTGACAAAGGAAAAATACTTGTAACTAAAATGTAGAATGTGAGTGGCATCGGGCTGGCTTTATTCCGCTAGTATGGAAATATACCCTTAGAAAATCATCCTGTGGTAATTTTCATGCATTTTTTGTCTGCATGCAAAGAGTGGTCTGTCTGTTCTTTTAATCTGCGGATCTGTAGAAACTCCTGCTAGCCGAACTCATACGGATGCTCTTCCAGACAGCTATATCACAGGTGATTTTATGCCTTAGTAAATTTATGTGGAAGTAATTTTAACTTGTACATGAAACAGTAACATGCTGAAAATACTTCCGTTATTTTGTTTAGTGAATTAAATGGTTGCAAAGCCCGTCTTAGTTACTTTTCTTTGACTCGCTTAAAGGGTCCTTCCCTAGTCACTGGTCTGCAAAAGCAGAATTGTTGGATTTAGTGACTTTTGATGGCTTCAACTTATTGATCAACTGCATGTTCCTCACATTGGGTTCAGTTTTTTGGGAAAGAATAAAAAGAGGTTTTGCGTGATCAATACTGTCAAGGGCGGTATGCATAGTTGAGCGGCGAAGAAAGCTTATGGCTCATAAAAACTAAGTCTCAGCGAGTTTGCTTCCTCAACGGGACGACATTTGATGTCCCGATGACTCCTTGCTCTTCGAGTAGAACCTTGGCAGTACCAGTCTAACACAATCGTATTGTAGACAAAAATGGTTAATTCGGTCGGTTAGCTTATGACGACATTACTACGTTTGTAAGTCCTTGATAATGTTGTTGAAGTATTAGATCCATTATTAATTCGTGTCTGTAGACATAATGTGAACCTTTTCGAAGTAAGAATAAGGAAAGGATAATATTTTGAATGACAAATAAGGAGAATATTTTGAATGACAAATAAATACGAATCCTCCTAATATTGAACTACTCTAAATAAGTCCTGTACTAAAGTTTCTGCAAACAAAAGGAATACGGAAATTTGAATAAAGTTTTAGTTGCAACTTTCAGGTGAGTGTTGAAGTGTAACTTACAAAAAATGTTTGAAGTGGTTTTGCGGCTTTGCATATTGTTTTCTTAGTTAAAATGTCTAGATCATAAATGTTAAAAGACTAGATCATAAATGTTAAAAGACCGGATAGGACAAGCTATTTTTATTTTTGTGCTCTTAGGTGTCTAATTTTGGTTTTGTGCGTCATATGGGTGTCTTCTTCTGCTCCACGGTGTATCTCTTCGGTTTTCAAATTAAATAATCAGAACATAGTTCAGAATTAACAATTAGCACCTAAGAATTTCCTTCAGTTGTCTTTTTCCTCGAGGGACAAACCACTCTAGCTCTGCTCATTTACAAATACCGATCGTGGTGCCATTTTTCAGCGTCTTATCTCGCTCATCTAGTGGTGTCCTTCATCGAGGCTGGCAAGCTGCTCTGATTAGTACACCTCCATTTCTGACGGTCCAACTTGTTGGGCAACTGACGGTCTCAATTCCTGGTTTACCTGCTGTACTTACTGCTGCCTGAGTGGGTGTAATATCCTATGCAGAAACCCTCTGAAATTCTAAGGTCTTTCACTCGGGCGGCAGGTGCAATACGGCTCCGCCACACCAATTTCAATTCATGTCCTTCACTGGTAGTTCGCCGGTTTAAGTCCATGGGCTTCAGTTTTTATACATTCTTCTCCGTTTTTTTAGTATTTCTTACAAATAGCCTGAGTTGAAGGAAACCAGTTCTGTATGTTTTGGTGTTCAGATATGGTTCGAAGGATAGAGTTGCGTTATCAACTCCATCTGCAATACAATGTTGTGGTGGCAGTACTTCTCCCAAATATCAAAATGCTTATCAATGGGCACTTTCCGCTTGCAATTACACTCGTTTCTCAAACAGTGCCTTAGAGATGTTAATTGTGTCAGCCAAGATATCTAAGATGTGTTTGAATTCTTGGACTTCGGTGGAAAATTTATGGATGCGCTTCCTTGACAGTTACCTGTTCCCCTTAATTTTTGACTGAATCAATCAATCATGTTGGCTATGTACTGGAAGTCGGAAAGTCTCGATACCTTTCCATTGTCGATCTAAAAAGTCTGATTGTGTTGATCTTACAAAACTATCAAACTGCAACACCGCCATCAGATTGGAGGCCTTAAACTCAGTCTAGCTAAACATGATAACCTCTCGCAGGCGACTTGAGAAAAGAAAGATTAGTCGGCAGTTAAAATTCTAAAATTCTGGAAAAGAAAAGGACAACTTTTTAAAGATAACACTTACAAGAAACAACTGTTCAGGACATCCACTCCTGCAACAGGGTGGTCCCTATAGTATCCATGAGAGTGAAAGCTCATCTACAACCTAAGGTACGGCTCTGTAACTCTGCTTCTCCATTAGAGGTCTGAAATTTGATCACCCAGCCAAACGGGCGGAGCTTTTTTTCCTCTTAAATAAAGACCGAGACCAATATTTTTTTTCGATGGCATGAACTTACCAACTCAGAAAGTTTATGTTTACTGTGCATTTTGTTGGTTGGCCCTCAGATAAAAACTATGATTGATGCTGGTATCTTACCAAGCTAATTTCCATTACAAACCAACTAGAAACTTTTTAACTACAACTGCTCAAGACCAACAACCATGTGAAGCCAATAAATTATTCTTTTCGGCCCTTTCCCGCAGTGTCTCTATTGGATATAAATCACCAAACCCGTTTCCTTTGTGAAATTTAAGAGAATGTGACAGGCGAGTCATGTGTACGAGAAGTTTCTGTGCCTTTGTTTGCTGGTGATTTATGGTGCTGCCAACTCTGAAGGAATATACTATCCTCCATGTGAACTGTGCTGGCTGTCCCGACCGTCAGACAATTTCCTCTCGTGGCCGCAGACCTTACCTTCACCGGAGCTTGAACAACCATCGACCAAGTTTTGGCCGAGTTTGACAACACGAGACTTTTTAAGGGGCCGGATTTGAACAGTTTATGCTGGGTTCCAGCTCGGCTGGAATGCAGCCATGACCTGACATTCTGCATAATTGGTAGGATTGACTTTCATTGGGCCGATCATACCCAAGAGGACTCCCAAGTGAAAGATTAAGACTTGTTGGAATGGGGGAAGGGAGTGACTTTATGATCCATATGCTGCCAAACATGCCCCTACAGATAAGGTCCAGTGGTTCAATTTGCTAGGATTCGGTGGCATGATTTGTCATTGCCAAGAAGGCTAGGATTTGGTAGCACGATCTGTCATTGAGGAGAACGACAAACAGCTTCCGTTGAGATCTCTCATTCATGAGAGACACTAGTGCTGGACGACCGTCTCCCTCCTCTACATATAATAAAAAAGAAGGGGAGAAAGGAAATTTAATAATTTGTCCATATCTTAACCTCTTCTTTTGTGATCCTACACTTAGGTTATAGGAAAAGACATCCAATTTGTCCACAATTCTCTTTGGATTACCAGCTACTTCTCTGATCTCTCTCTCACTGTCTCTCACGCCACACGCACATACATATCTAGCGCTTATGTAGTAAATGTGTACTAAATTGCTTTTGTTTGGTTTACCACTTTACCTGCTCGTGTATTCCAACATGCATCGACATTAAAAAGCGCATGTTTTGTGCATCTCGTTTGGGCCAGGTGTGAAGCCCGTAAGTATCTGTTCCGTTGCCCCTTAAGAAATCGTCCTAATTGCTTTCTGGTTCTATCTGTCAAGTATTGATCACCTTCTACTTTAAGGTCTTGAGCCAATCTGCCCAGCCAGCCAGCCAGATTTAAGAAGTTCATAAGTCATTTCATCCTGCTTCTTAAGTTTCGGAATCCACCAAATACTAAATTATATCAGGCATATAAATTCAATGAACTCCATAAAAGCAAGCACAATGTCCCCAAGAAGCCCCATCTACTTTACAATCATGTACCATGATAAACGGAAGCTATTCTTTGAAGATCACAACGCCGTATAGATCTTTGGGAAAGCACTTTCATGATTGGGAGACAAAGATATTTGAAGACATTGATATTCATCTCCAATACACCAGGCTTCTGCTCATATTGCAGCAGAATCATAGCACTGTGTGCAATTATTTACATCCATTTGCAATTATTTACATTCATTTATTGCTTCTGAATAGGCCCAGCAAAACTCTTGAGGTCCTCTTTTGCCCATCACTCTCAGAATTCAATTTTGTGGCAAAAGGCACAATGTTTGAGTTTCAGATACATTTGACATAACAGGTTTGAAGCAAACGGTGTTTAATATCTTCCATTGTTTCATCATGCCTCGGCTTTCCTCATGTTTGCTTTGCTCTAGACAGGAAGCCAACTCTCATCATGTTTGGAAAACTTAATCACATTTCGTTAAAAAAAAAAAAATCGGCAAATAAGAAGCATAGCAGTATCCTGATATGGTACATACAGATAAAGAAATTGGATTAGCAAGGACAAATAAAAGAAGATAAGGTAAAATGGTGGATTACAGTATTAATGTAAAACGATGAGGATGTGATACTTGTCCTGTCCAGCACTAAAAGAAGCTATGGACCCCAACATAAAACAGGTGTGGCTTGATATTCGTCGTTTTACATCAGATATCTTGTTTCTTCTCTTGTCGTTGATCTATATAATGAGGAATTTTCTTAGCTAGCAGCATGAAGATCATAAACTTGCTTTCTGTTAGTAAGCAATAGTATGGAGCACCAAAGAAAGTGTTCAGTCAACCACAGTCAAAGGGATCTTCCAACTTAAACTTGAATATTGTCTTCGTGACACATGTTATTCTTTCTTGAAGAAAAGGGAAGGATATTATGCCATGGCATATTTAAAACCTCAGTTTATCGTGTACTAGTTTTTATAAGACTGCCAAAACCCTGCCAACTTGTGGACAAAAAGTATTAGCTAATATAATGGCAACGTAATTTAACGATATAGGGTAACTTTGGAAACAATTACAGTCAAATTCTTTCATTTCTCGGGTTAATGACAGTTGGGCTATTTTTGATAGTTTTCATGAAAATCTGATCCTCACTAGGAAAATCACAAACTTGATCTTCTTCTAAAATTGAAGGAAAAAATAATCCTGAAAATGGGAAATCTTCATTTTAGATCATCATATATATCATATTGAGAAACCCAATCTGTGTCGGCAAACATGTTTCTTTTATAGTAAATCGGTTATTAATGAACCTCACTTCAAATCGGCTTTAACGTCTAGAAAAATTAACTTCTCCTCCTGAGAAATTGCCTTCTTATCAACCTGTTTCTCCTCCTATTTATTAATTATTCTAGCACATGACATCCTTCTGGCAGATTGACCAACTTCTAGCTTGGCAATCAAATATTAAGGGGAAAGAAGCCGGAGAACAGATCAGCGTACATATTTTTCAGAATAGAAGAGCCACTGTTGCCAACAAAGTGAAGCAACGGCAACACTTTAGAGAACATCCACAAGTTATGCTTGGAGGAGCCTTGAGTACCAAGATACACCACCTGTTAGATTCCGATGTCTTGGAGGCAATAGTTGACATGACTTTCGTTTCATTTCTTGCCGTGAATGGCGAAATCATTCGGAACACACTGGGTTCACGCTCGGCCTATTATTCTCGCGGGTTGATCATCTCATTGAATCTGCACTTTAATGGCAGAAGCAACCATAGTTTCACAGTGAAAATTAAAGAGCCTCCAAGTAGCTTCCTTCTACAGCTACATACTGTGAACTGAACTCAAAATTTGTTGCTTTTGTTGCTTGCGCAACTACAGGCTCCAAAGGTCAACAATGCACGGTATGAAACTAAATTACGAAAGCTATCGTGAGCCAAAGATGCTATTAGAATCAAACCAAGGCACAAACAACCACCTATTTCTAAGATAGAAACTTTTCGTTAAGCTATCATGAGCCAAAGATGCTATTAGAATCAAACCAAGGCACAAACAACCACCTATTTCTAAGATAGAAACTTTTCGTTTTAAAGAGTCCAAAGTAGAACCCATTTTCAAAAACTAATTGAAGATGTCAGTGGGGAGGCCCTAGCTAGGACCTGACGGCTAATACCTCACACTCCACGGCCTGTCGTTGCTGAGGTGAATTTTATGGCTGCTACAGGGAGCTGACACCCATGATAATTGAAAAATGACCGCCCGTCAAATCGGCCCATTGCCACCCTACTGCACCAACCACCTGGCTCCTAGGGTCTACCTCCTGAAACAAACAACATGGCAGTAAAACTCTACAGGCCCTCACAGACATCAGGCGAGAGTGGAAGCTTATGATAAGCAATTAATTAAAATGCGTTACATCGAGCTAAAAGATCAAGCTGGTCTCGGTTTCCTGCCATGTGCATGGCACAGACAAATTAAAATGCGTTACATCGAGCTAAAAGATCAAGCTGGTCTCGGTTTCCTGCCATGTGCATGGCACAGACAAATTAAAATGCGTTACATCGAGCTAAAAGATCAAGCTGGTCTCGGTTTCCTGCCATGTGCATGGCACATGTCTGGTGTGATGGACCACAAAACTTGGAACTAATAGACTCCCTCCTTTCCCCATTGAAAGAACAAACAAGTCCTCATAGAGCGGGAAGTCAAAACTTTTACTCTTCTTCTTTTTGCTTTTTGGGCGTCATCATGGTGCCAGATTTAGTACAATTAGCATTCAAAGGTAGTGCTAGGAAATTCACGAGCATTTGAGCGAACGAAAAAAATGTACTGTTCGAACACCTTGAACAGACCTGTGGAATTCTAGGTAATATCTAACCCTTTCTCAACTCGGAGCAGTAGTTGTCAACTTTAAATGCAGAGAGAACAATGTGCAGTTTGACATACCAGAACTCCCTTTCACAATCAATTACACACAGCTGGCGAATTCAAGCGCTCAGAAGTCATCATTCCTCTCTGTGAACTCTTTGGCACTTCATTATACAAAAAATCACAAGTACTCATTTAAGGGGATACCCATCTAGCCCTACTGCAACTCAATACACATCTGACACAACCAAGTCAATGTATACACATACACAGAAAATAAATCACAACCGGCCAACTTGGTCACATGGCAAAACCAACAGAAACCCTCTTCCTCTATCTCAGACGCCTTTTATATCACAACCCTTATTGTTTTTTTCTCTCTCTCTCTTCCCCCCACCCACCCACCCCCACTTCACATGACTTCCAAACGGAAAAATCAACATCCAGAGCTCTAAAAATGCACACTAATACAATTGATCAGTGAGTCAGCAGGACCACCAAAAGAAAGCAGAAAAAGAAACAAATTGGGTGCTTTCCCCCTGCTTTTTGTTTTTTGTTTTTTTTTCATTTTGTCTTGGTTTGAATCAACAGTAATGAGAAGAAGAAAAGGAAGATGGGATCAAGAAAGACGAGGCAGTGGGTATCCTCTCCAGAACCTGCACCACCTCCTTCATGGCCGGCCGCCGCTGCGGCGCAGGAGAAACGCAGGCGAACCCCAGCCTCAAGCAGACCAGCAGGACCTCCTCATTCTCCTCCACCTGGGACCGGAGCCCCGGGTCCACCATCCTCAGCGCCCGGTTCCGCTCCTCGGCCGGACCATCCTTCCATAACGCAAGCTCCGCTTCGGTTACCGGTCGACCCGTGATGAGCTCCAAGAACAGGACCCCGAATGAGTAGACGTCCCATTTCTGGGTGGGCTTGAGTGTCCGAAGCACTTCGGGCGCCTGGTAAGGAGAAACGTAGTTGGTGGACCCACCCAGCGGGCTGCTAGCCGGCGGGATATCAGCCGGGAGACTGTCCCGCGAGAGCGTCGACCGCCGGCTCCCGCCAAAATACACGGCCGAGCTGCTGCCGTTGCTTGCCTTCCCGTGTACCAGCCGCTCCAGCCCAAAGTCCCCGATCTGGGGATCCATATCGGCACCCAGCAGCACGTTGCTGGGCTTCAAGTTGCCATGGACGTACTTCTTGTCGTGCAGGTAGGCTAGCCCCCGGGCCAAGCCTCGGCAGATCCGCAACCGCACCTCCCACTTCAAATGGACCGGAGACGAACCCGATTTCCCTAATAAAACCAACGCAAACAGACAATTAACCTAACGTACAATTATGAGTTTGCTCCCACGACGTATGTCTCACACCGATTCAGAAACCTCCAACTACATAATTACATGTGCTTTTTCTTACTTCTAAGCACTTTTCGTATTTAAATGTATTTTACACATAAGCACAACAAAAAAAAACTCACGTCGCAGCAAAGAAATAAAAAAAAAAAATTATGTTTCGCAAAATTAGTTATGATGCAGGAAAAAAGAAACCACGAACAAGAGAAATTTTTAACGAAGTGTTATTTTATCCTAGAAACCTTCACGTTTTTCTTGGTGTATCGCTTTTTCGAAACCGTCACGCAATGAAAACGAAAGATTTTTCAGTTTTCACCGAAAAGTGCTGGGAATCTGTTGGCGTGATTAATGAAGGGGGGAAATCGGATTTATCCGGTTCCGAGGATGGAATTTCAGGAAATGAAACCCGGGTCGAGGAAACGTACTGGTGTGGGAGACGCTAGAGAGGCTCCCGTTGGGCGCGTAGTCGTAGATGAGAAGCTTCTCGTCGGAGCCCCAGTAGAAGCCGCGGAGGTGAACCAGGTTCGGGTGGCGGAGCTTCGAGATGAGCCTGACCCGGTTCTCGAAGTCCTTCATCCGATACACCGCGCTTTCTCCGATTCGGCGGACGGCGAACGTCGTGCCGTCCTCGAGGACCGCCTTGTACACGATGCTCGTTCCGCTGGCGCCGAGGATGTAGGCCGACGCCTTAAGCAGACGCTCGAGCTCCAGCTCCACCGTCTCGCCGTCCACCATCACCAGACGTCCCGGTTTCTGATCCCGCGGCTCGTCCTCGGACTCGGAAACTGAAGTCGAGCTTTCCGACACGCTCTCGTCGTCCTCGTCGCCGCTTCTTTTCCCGCTCGCTCGAAGGCACGACCATCTCCCGACACCGTCCTTCTTCTTCGGTTCGCGGGAAATTCCCGCCACGGACGCCCCTGCAGCCTTCTTCCTACTCACCTGGTACCGGTAGATGAAGACCATGAACACGAGGCTCAGCGCCGCGAAGTTTCCAACGACGATACCGGCAATCGTCACCGGTGCCAGCACGCCCGTCCTCTGCTTCGGCTTTTCGTCTTTTGTCGGTTTCACCGGCGGAGGGCTCCCGTTGTCCGTCGGCTCCTCCGGCAAGCTCTCGGGCATCGCCGCGATCGCGGGCGGCGAAGTCGTGGTGTTCAGCGACGAGTTGGTGAGAGTAGCCGGGACACTGCAGATGCTCTTGAGCGGCGCGCCGCAGAGGCCTGGGTTTCCAGAGAAGGACTGTGACTTCTGCTTCAGGAAGGCCCCGACGTCAGGCACCGGACCAGTGAGGTTGTTATAGGAGAGGTCGAGCGTCGCATTCTCAGGGATTTTCCTGCCGATTTCCGGTGGTATCTCGCCGGAGAGTCGGTTAGAAGAGAGATTCAGATACCGGACGGTTCCGATCACCGACGGCAACGAGCCGTTGAGCAGGTTCGACGACAGATCCAACGCCTCCAGTGGCTGGGAATTGGTCCCGAAACCCGGCGGGATCTCTCCAGAGAAGTAATTGTTGCTCAACGACAGAAACCGCAGAGACGGAGCGGTCGTCAGCTCGGCGGGGATGGTTCCGGCGAAGGCGTTGTCAGAGAGGTTAACACACTGAAGCTGACGCAGGCTGCCAATGTTCGCCGGAATCTCCCCGGAGAGTTCGTTATCGGCGAGAGCGAGGATCCGGAGCTCGCGAGCATTGAAAAGCCCCGGAGGAACCGTACCGTTCAAGACGTTGCGCGACAGGTCGAGGTGGCGGAGGTGCTGCACGGAGCCGAGCTGGTCCGGAATCGACCCCAGCAGCTTCGCGCTCGGCAGCACCACCCCGACGACCCTCGACTCGGCCTCCCCCGAAACCGGCGCGCAGACGACGCCGGCCCACCTGCAAGGGCTGGCGTCGCTGTTGTTCCAGCTGTCAAGCACCGCCAGCGGGTCGCTGAGAGCAGCGTACTTGAACCACAGAAGCGCCTCCCCGTCGGCGTTGAGTCCCAGCCCGGCATTGACCAGCGCGAGCACCACCCCAAGCACCGCGATGCCCGCCGTGATCATCTTGGCTCAGTGCCGAGCTTCTCAATCATGGCTTGCTTCTCGCCGAAAAATGTCACGCCGGCCACCGGATATTAGCTCCCGGAATTCGTCCCCAGCCGTTTCGTAGGCTCACACTCTTCCACAAAGTAAAGGGAACGGAGACCTCTCTGTCTCCCTCTTGGTCTGTATCTGTATGTGTGGAGGTGGGGAGTAGTAGAGAGTTACTTAGGAAGCATATAATAAAGAAACGTATACACTATTAAAGAAAGATTAGTAAAGTAAGTGAGGTTTAAGTAAGGGAGTGTGTGAGTGAGGGGGAGAAGCAAGCACCAGCTCACTCACCCTTCTCTTTTTGAGGGCCTGCCCTGCCCCTGGCCACTACTTAATTGTTATTTTTAAGAAATTCCATTTCTACCCTTTTAGCCCTGCACGTGCTGGCGGGTAGTCTTCTCCTACGGCCCGCCCCCACTTGGTTACTGTGCGTCCGAGAGCTTCCCTTCTAGCCCTGCTTTCTTGCTCAAACTAGACTCGACTCTTGGCTCGGCCCGGATTGGCCTTTCTTCCTTCATTCAGCATAGCTCCTCAGTTTCTGGTTTTAAATGCTCAATTTATTACGGACCCACTTTAGAAAAAGCAGGGGAACAAGGTGAGCTTCTTGGGGTTGTTCCAAGCTCGCTAACAAGCATGTTTGACTTGCATTTTATATCAAAAAGTGTGTTTTGCAAGCAATTGGTGCTCATATCATGTAACTCGAAACTCCAAAGCAATTATTTATTTTGTGAATGAGGTAGCGGAACCTTGACTATGTGGTCTCCATGTACAAGTCTTATCGTTTTATAATGCTCAAAAGTTTCACTAAGCAAGAAAATTTTCACTACGGCCTCCTTTCCTTCGTTTAGCTGCCGTCAACTCAAAGCAATCACGGCGTTTGTACACTTAAAATAAATAAAAGCGGACCCACGAAGACTCTTAGATATCAGTCACAATGTTGGTTCCCTAAAGTTCAACACACGAGCTACGCGCTCTGTATAGCAAAGTCAAATGCAAGTGATGGGCTAGGTCTTGTTGATGGAGAGCGGAAGAGAAAACGAGGCCAACATCAATGCAACATCAAATAAAATTTGTATATTATACATTATGGCCAATTCTTTCTCCATTGCACTACTTGAAGCACCACTGGTAAGCAAGTGAAAGAAAATGTAAAACAAATTATTTCGTTTGGCAGATGAAATAGTTTGATTGTTCCATGGATGTGACCTAAAGATTGAAGCAGATTCAAGCAATACCTTGAAAAATGTTTTATAAATCTCTTAGGACAAATTTAAGAGACAGATTTATGAAACTGTTTCATTGATCAAAGGAGCCTTGAACAGTAACTCCCTTTCTCACACTCTACTACTTTAACGTCTTTGCTGTCCCTTTTAATGAGATCTAACTGCTAATGATATTAATATTCCTAAAATTCTTAAGAGGAATCTAAAGAATCCGAGTGTTTTCTGTAAACGTAAAGGGCAAAAAGGTCATTTTAGGCTCTGCATATTTTATAATTTCCAAAAGACCTCGGTCACGCTATTATACTTCTCTAAAGGATGGTAATAATCTTTTTGACCCCATGTAATGATTAAGACGGACTTGCTTTTCTTTCCAAAGCCAGTAGATGGGAGTAGGGCTACTATGGGCATTTCACATTACAATTTATTTTATTGAGAAGTTTCAGGTAAGAAGTGCAGCGAGTCCATGCCAAGCTTCTCAAACGAAGGGCAACAACCACTCTAAATTTAGATCATGTAATTAAAAT
Organism: Nymphaea thermarum; assembly: GCA_011799765.1. Classification (NCBI taxonomy): domain Eukaryota; kingdom Viridiplantae; phylum Streptophyta; class Magnoliopsida; order Nymphaeales; family Nymphaeaceae; genus Nymphaea; species Nymphaea thermarum. Next base: position 359,256 of record JAANDH010000161.1, on the reverse strand, counting down.
TTTCATTTAGGTGACCGTTACCACGTTACTAAAATTTTCAACGGGAATCTAGTTAATGGGGAGCGTTGGTAATGACAACCCAAATCCAGTTGTTTCTTCGATCCAGATCCAAAACACAGTTTGGACCCGGGTTCGGTTTCGGAAAGTCAGGTTCAGACGCGAACTAGCCGGACCCATAAGATCCGGTTACGTTGGACTCAGCAAAGCCTGGGTTCGAGCCAAGAACACATTGTTCACATACACGTCGGTTCCTAAACAATGGTATGTAAGTTTGATGAACATCCTGTCCGTTTGCATCCTGTAGCTTTCGACCTTTAAGAAATTGGTGTCAGGTCCTTTGATGGGATTCAAGTCGCTGTAACGACTAGCTCATTAAGTGGTCTGCTCCTACAAACGTCCTTCCTCACTGGAAAATTAATAGTATAATTAAATGACGCTCCGGGAAACCTACTCAACGTTTTCCGGTGCCGGAGAAGTCATCTTCCTGGCATAAAATAATGACGCTCCTTTCATATTCGTATTCATTTTGTTGCAAGACGAGCAAGTGGTGAGAAAGAATCTTGCTAAACAAGCTCAACTTGGTTTTCAGCACATAATCAGAAGATGATTAAATTCAAAACCTTGTGTTAATATTCCCGGTGCCAAATACCCTTTAAATGGAGCAAATCAACTCATTGAATGAATCGGGTCGGGTTCTACAATCCAAATGTGGATCCGATTAAATGCAACCTTAGCTTCAGGGGCAAGGCATTCATAAAAAATTAAATGCAACTGAAATGACGGTAAAAAAAAAAACACCGAAGGGACCCGATAAAACAGGCTCCGTTTAAAGAGGTAACTTTTTTTTTTTTTTTTTAACTGTGGGGAACAGTGAAACGATTGCCCCTGACCCGTTTGCAGGAGTCATGATGGGGGAAGGAAACCCCTGGCGAGGGCATTTATGTCATTTGGAATTTTCTGTGGGGTCAACACCTGGTTAGAGGAGTTCAGTTCATCTACAGTTGGATGGCTGAAATGGCCTTTATGAATGTCCAGGACAGAAACGGATCCGAATCACCAATTTCAAGATCCGGACTCACGATCCAAGAAAGAGTAGGCCCACTGCTGTCAAGCTTTGGATTCGTATACGCAGATCCGGATCTGAATAGGTCTAAAACTTTGAAGTGGATTCTCGAACCTCAGTTAGACAGACTTGAAAATGGCATGTGAGATTCGGATCGGGTATAGGACTACGACATATTCATTTGCAGCCATTGGATCGGGTGGGGGGGAGAGAGTCAGAGAACCGTGTTTGGGAACAGCGACAAAGTGGTCAACGCCTATTTCCAACGATTGACCGCACCGGTCTGACCTTGGGTTTCTGATAACCCCGTGCCAACAATGGATCGGACCAGTACCCGATCGATAAAGGACCCAGGACCCGTCCTCCGATCTAACCGGAGCTAATTACTTCATACTCAATGAGACCAGACCAATTGGAAAATGACACGTGGATGTAGAAATTTGATAAAATTTGGACACATTTTTCCTAAATCCTTGGAATATGAAGACAGATAATTTTATCAACAATATATATATATATATATATATATATATATATATATATATATATATATATGTATGTATGTATATGTATGTATATATATATATGCAACGAATAACGCTAATATAATGCGTATAAAGGTTTGTTTTTGTGAAGAAGGCTTTGGTCCGTATATGACAAGCCAGGCCAGATTTTTAGCACATTTGCTTGAACTATTTTCGAAAAAGATGGTGGTAGGCGCCGTTTCATACATGAAACTCTATCTATTGCACGATTTCTTTAATGAAACTCAGAAGAACATGCAAAGAATATGAACAAATGTTCTCTTTAAATCAGGTAGTTCTTAAATTCTAACTTGACTTTCCTCGCGTCTCTGTCGTTACTTTGACTTTGCTAATAAAAAGCCATAATGAACCTACCAGACTGTTGTTAAAGTGGAACTTAAAAAGGATGTATGATAGCTTTTATGATTTAACTCCTAAAACTTCAAGTACATTGTTCAAGTTTAAATTTATTGAAAATAGTGGTTGCCTTAACTATGTATTTTATTTCTTTGGTAGCCGCCGGAAGAAGGACTGAAGCTCGCCCCCCTTCCTCCTGTCGTCCATACCTTCTTGAGACTTGCGGTGAATCTATGGTATACCCATCAATTAGAGTGTTACACTGCCATCATTTGCAGTTTAGAGTGGTAGCGCCCCACATAAATCGAATTGATGCCTGCGCTCTCACGGATCCGCCATTACATCCCTCAGGGCATTCTGTTTCTATGCCAAACATAAAAACGCATAAAATCTTTTGATTTTTTATGAAAATTTTATCACATGAACAACCAAGATCAGCTAATTTTCATTTAACATGACAAATTTTTGCGGCTCTTCTTAGTTAAAACAATTTATGCTTCTCCTGGCATTATACATGATGATCTAATGAGGTAAGGACAGAGTTTTCTCATAATTAGGCCCTGAGCGCCAAAATGCAAGGGTTACGAATCTAATTAATAATCACACTGGTTAAGCTCAAGATTTGCAGATTCAAGTTCCTCGCATTCGATGCAGAATCACAGACACTTATGTTAGACAATCAGCTTTTGATGTTCAGACTTAAATATTCAGTTGAGCTCAGCCTTTGGCTCCACTCTCATGGCATTTAGCGAAGACAGCATTCTTTTTTTTTTAATTACTTATAAAAGGGGAGAACATGAATTGCAATATGATGGTTCTCCAACTCCAAACACAAATAAGATAAGTGCTTTCCATATTAATATACACATACTGTTTTCAGAAAATGAGGAGTTCCACCAAAAATGTATGAAATTTGCAATAGCAAGATAAAGTTTCCTGTTGAACGTGTGGATGCGAGAAACTAAGGCCCAGATTTTAATAAATGAAGAACGCCCACATGAACAGAGTTGCATACATCTCCCTCTCCTTTCTTTCCCAGTCAAGATGTTGGCGTTATTTCCTATACATTGGCAGGCCCCTAGTTGGTGAAACCATTAATGTTCTTGAGCCATTAAAGAGTATATCCAGCTTCGACCTTGTGGCTACCAAAGTTCCTGATCTTTCATGAACTATTCCATTGGCTTGATGACGACCGCTGCTAATAAAGGCTGGGCCCAAGAACTTAGGTAGAACAAACTTTCCATATAAAAATCTGGCAATTCTTTCAATCCCATTGGGCACTGCACTGCACTAATTGCCTTGGAAATCAGAACCTGAAATTAATCCATTCTCACAAAAAAACTCGTTCAAAAAAACATGAGAAAAACAACTTTACTGTATTATAACTGAAAAAAAATCTCGCCATTTATAACCTGTAAATGATGAATAAATGCCAACTTTCCCATGTAAAATTACTTTGCATGTGTTATTTCTGGGAATCAGCTTATAATCAGTTCATGTAATACTTATGTTTACTAAATCACTATATTTCATGAACTCATGGAAATACATACATACATATGAATGAGTGAAAGCTAATAACAAAAACTTTGAAATTATTTAAGTTGGTGAAATGAAGGTGATAAGATCAAATGAGCTGCTGTCGTGGAAGAAGCGAGAGGAGGGGAGGATGACATAAGGCAAGGGTCATGCTAGTGAAGCTGACGCCCATGATGGGAGGGTGGGGAATCCAAGAGCTTCTACTAAGTGACACCAACATGAAGAAAAATAATCCTTTGCATCCCTTTTCCTCACTTCTGCCAGCCACAGTACTGTCTCTGACTGGTAGAGAAAGGAAAGCGGAAAGAGCAAAAAACAGGAGAAAGTGAGAGTTGCGCTCTCTCTGTCTCCCTTTTTCTCCCTCTGTGCATTGCTTGGTGATTGACCAGAGTCGCCATCGGTTATGAAAATGCCTGCTTTCCCTGTCTTTCCTTTCTTTGGCTGCCCCCATTTGTTTAAGCCACAAGGGGCCAATATTACCGACAGAAGTCCCCTCTGTAAAGGCTCCCCTCCTGGCGCTTTAGTCATTTCATTACGATCAACATGTCATACTGGAGTCACAAGTTGCTTTCTGAGTAATTTAATTAATCGATAGATGCATTTACCATGTTCTCTGTAGCAGAGGAAATATAAAGTTAATTGTCGAACACATGCTTGCTTTTTAGAGATGAACAATCAATCGTTTACTATGAATGAGAGCTTGATCATGCAAAGCTCAAACTTCTTACAGAAACAACTTGATACCGTCATGGTTCTTGCTCAAAGAGTCCGCAGCAAAGGCATCTATAAGTTGATATTGAAAAAAGAGTCATCTAATGTTTCTTCAGTCATCATTTAGTTGTGCTTAGGGAGAGAGATTGCGAGAGAAGGAGCACACAAACAGATTCATTACCGGTGAGAACTCTGACAGAGCTGGTACTGTAAAGTGGGGTATATTTAGGTGGTCACACTACCCAAGATCTTGTACTCACCACAGACGGCAGTTCTTTTATAATGGACAGATCTCTCTCTCATTTTCTTGGTTTTCGTTTCACGGTGAATGGTGAAATTCTTAATGTAAATGTCGGTAAGTTTGTTTTATTAAGTTGGAATAGCGGCTTGGGCGTTCTATGACTTGTTATATTCTTCCATTTTATATTCGGACTACCTTTGTCATCGGTAGTTGGCCCTTGTTTAACTTAGTTTTTTGTTTCTCTGATTTCTAACTGCTCCCCTGCAGCTTACATCCATTATATACAATGTGACGTGCGTTAAACATAATTTAGTTAACTGCTGACATTCTAAAAGAAATGAAGGGACTGACAGGGATTGATTTAAAAGCCCATCTTACCTACAGGAAACTTAAGTTTTAGTAACTTAATTTCCAAAACCAACAGTTCTTAACTTCAGCAAACGTAGCAGTGGCTGGCTTCTTAGTGGAAGAAGATGTGGCTAGTACATGATGTGTGTGGAAGGAATCTGGTCGCAATCAGTGTAGACAATCGTACTATCTACAGCCATCTCTTTGGCTACTTACACAGCAAACCATGGCGTATGTTCTGCGTTGATATCAATCAATCAATCTATGTTTCTACCATAGCATGTAATTAATGCAGTGATCGACAAAGAGAGAGAACCTTCGACGCAAGATTGTCATGATCTAAAAGGAAGGACGAACAGGAACTCAATGTGGCTGTTTGGCATTAAGAATAGTTATGGCTGTTTCATGAATCTGCTAAAAAATTGAAGCAGGTTCATGAAATACTTGAACAAGTATTTCATCAATCTGTTTTAATTTTTGAGTTTGATTTATGGAACACACTGTTCCTAATGCCAAACAGATCAAGTTAAGAGTTGCAACTAAAGTTGCCAAGAAAAAGCACCATCTGGCGTGGAAAGAGTGATTTGGGGGACACATGATGTGGGCGTAAGAGAGAGACATGACTGGGAATCCACAAGGAAAAAGATCGAAGTCCAGGACAACTCCATGAACGTCCAAGACTCGATTGAAACTGACTGAGAGTTTGGACCAAGTGTACTGGACTGACTGAGACTGGGAGTTGGTTGAAAGGCCTCGGGAGCTAGGCACGTGTGTCCAAAATATGGGATCCAGCTTCAGCCCCATTTCACATGAACCACCTGACTTGCTCAGATATGGGTCACACCCAACTGCACCCGACTGATCCTTCACTTATCCCCACACCAATACCCTCACAGGGTCCACATGCATAGGTGGATCTTTAACTAGCAGGTTCTCTCTCTCTCTCTCTCTCTCTCTCTCTCTCTCTCTCTCTCTCTATATATATATATATATATATATAAATAAATAAAGATTGATTGCCTGACTTGCTGTATGAAACTCTAGGAGTTCTCTCTCTCTCTCTTTTCATATATATATATATATATATATATATATATATATATATATATATATATATATATATATATATATATATATATATATATATATATATATATATACTTGACTTGCTATATGAAACCCTAGGAGTGTGCTTGATGGGCATTGATAAATTTTACTTCGAGTGAAGATCATTGTCATGAATTTGTAAATATAGGTAAAGTGTTATTCAAAATAAACTACTTACCTTACCACTCCGGCAGAATGGAAAAAATGGTAGGGACTTCGGTTCTATTGTTGGGTGGCAGAATGAAATACTCTTTTTAAGTTATAACCAGGGGCGGAGCCAAAAATTTCCTCAAGGGCGGCCAAATGGGGACTGGGTTTTGTGGGTTGGATTTGGGTAGGATCAAACTAAACTTACATTCAAAAAATGCATTGACACAACTTTTTTTTTTTCAATTTTTACACTAGATTTTTTTTTTTAAATTTGGTTGGGTGGGCCATGGCCTAGGCGTCCCCCCCCCCCCTGTTTATAACCCGAGTTTTAACTCAAACTCGAGCTCGACACATGTATTAAATGAGTCAAGTCTGAATTGGCTAAACTCATTGTACTCGTTCCATATCCTGAAAAAAGTTTTAACCCATCTACTTAGTTCCGGACCCAGTCATGGATCCCAAATGGCTTTTTGAAGAGCTCAGATCTTTCACTTTATAGGACAAGAAGGATCAGGATGGCTAGCTGGAACCCTCACTCATGTGCAGCAGAAAAGGCTCTGTAAAACCCAGAGCTCCTGTACTTACTATTATGCGACCAGGAGCGTCCTTTTTGTAGGAATACTGACTGGCCCATGTTTGGTTGGATCTGGATCTTTGCTTTGTCGAATCTCCAACGCAATCCCAGTTTTTCTCCATAGCAAGGTCCACAGTTAAGCCTGGGAAACGGGTCGGGCCACGCCCGTTACAGGCCTGGGCCTGGGCCTTGAAAGAATGATTTTCGGGTTGAGGTTAACGGGGTCGGCCCGGCCCGGCCTGGTAATTAACGGGTCGGGCTCGGGCCTGTCGTTGTGATCGTCGGTGGCTCGAGAAGCCCGACATGATTATTTTTTTTTTTTTTCAGAAAACTGAATGTTAGCAACATAGTCGGTTAGGGTCTCCTCGCCCCCTATTCAATGTTGTGTGAGAAGTTGAGGTAGCTGAGCGACGTACATTGCCCGAGGTATGCCAGAACATGGCCATTCCCCTATATCTCTCCACCCCTGTGGGTCATCCGAAAACCGCTACAACTTAAGCCTCCGTTTCTGTGAGTTGCTGGCGATCTTCTCCGCCTCCTTCCCTCTCGCTTTTCTTCCGTTGCACCGATGCCAAGCTCACTTGTCTCTCTCCCCATGTTCTTCAACTCCTTTAACTCGAAAAAGCCCGGCCCGACCCATTAATAAACAGGCCGTGCCTTGGGCTGACCCGTTTATAATGTCGGGTCTCGTTTTTTACATTTTTAACGGGCCGGGCCGGCCCAGCCCGATGCCCAGCCTTATCCACAGTCGAACTGATTGAGATGAAAAATTTAAAACCAAAACCTGAGATAACCTTTTTAAATGACTAGACAATTCTGGTGGTTCTTTGGATCCAGAATTGGTTCTGACGATTACCTGTTGACGATGGGTCCAGATCAACGTGGCCTTATCACTAAATACAGAACCAAGGCAGCGGCCAGGTACATCTTCTGTCCTGCATTTTTCGCAGATGTTGTTTCTCTCTGTCCCACATGCTCCGATTTTATAAACACTAGTTTGTTAATATATATGTGTATGAACCTCTTAATTTGTTTATAAACACTACTTTTATACAAATCATGTTTTAGTTTACTACTATCAAAATTTGGAGGTTATAAGAATATTTCGTTTTTTCAATTATTAATATATATGTGTGTGTATGAAGGTATGTATGTACATCCGTTATAATTTTCATGATGGATAATAGTCATTCAAATGATGCAGATAATATTGAGGCGTTACCTTTAAAATTAATATAATGATATGTCTTAATTATGTGTATGTTCAGACCATGATCGATTAAGCAATGTCCAGTTGGTCGAATTTAGTAATAGCTAGATCAATCCAAATCAGATCTGTTCACGGGATCCCAAACTTTTTGATCCATAATTTCTTGACAGAGAATCAAACAGATTATGGCACGGCTTTAAAGGATGAAGACAACCAGCTCATTATCACAAAGCAGCAAACATGAGGCCGATGCGTCAGCTTTTAGCACCACTCTGAGAGTCTTTACAAGCGAATCAAAAGGAGGCAAAGCTGCTCTTTCATGAACACCTTCCCTAGTGGTCGCTCCACTTCTTCTTGTGGTGCCATTAGACAGTAGAAAAGGTTCGATCGTCATCGGCATCTAAGAGATCAGGCAGTGAGATCATGCCGTCTTCTTGTACAATACGGCCTCGGAGAGCGGAGTTGGCTGAAACACAGAGCGGTTTCCTGAAAGCTAGCTTCTGATATAAAACTGTGAGGATTCAGATATGCTCTCTTTATTCCCAAATAAGTTTGGGATGGCTCCGTCGCTTCCGAAGCGTGACCTGCATGGTTGTTCTCAACAATCGGATTACTTGTGACAAGTAGTGGCGGAGCCAAAAAAATTCGTTGGAGAGTCACTTGTTTAAAAATATACATATCTGGTGGGGCACTTATATATGTATATATAAGGATAGATATTTAACGATACCCATTTAAAAATAAAGAAATTTTAAGAGACTAGTGTGGGCAGTTGTGGCTCCGCCACCGGTTCAACCATTTATAAGGAGGTTGGTGCAACAATTGGGGCAGGGCGGCCGCAGTGGTGGAAAACCCAACTAACCCAAAAAAATTTAGGTCAACCAATTCAATAACCTTTTGAATCTTAAAAGAGGGCAGGAACTTTCCAGATTTTCTGATCGGCCACCTTTTGGCATTCATCTACCAAGCATTTATAGAGAGTTGTTTAAAATTGACGACTTGGTAACAGTGATTGAAGCTTCTCAACATCGTCTCTTAGAAAGGTATTTTTTTGAAATAATAGAAAAGGGCAAAAAAAAAAAAAACTATAAACGGAAGGTTGGTGCCTTTTGCTACACTTTCTTTTGAGAGTTGTACTCACACTACTCATGTGCTACACTCGATGAGCAGCACCTTTTCTTCTTGCTGGCACATAAAGGAAAATGTTAAGAAAAAAATATATTTATGATGCAGTGGCAGAGTCAAGACACTTTTTGGCTAAGGTTAGCCAATCCAGTTTTGGCGTGAGCATCACATACGGCTGGACTTGAGTCCAGCTTCATCTCAATGTGATTTCTGACGGGCTGGTGTAGGCAATGACTCACACCAACCAACACCTAGCTCTGCTACTGTTTGATCTTTATATGGTATCTAAATCACATATGCAGGTTCAGGCATGGGTATATAATAGGGAGTGCGTCCGTTTTCCTCTCTCTCCCTCCACATATATATATATATATATATATATATATATATATATATATATATATATATATATATATATATATATATATATATATATATATATATATATAAGCCAGGCCAGTAGGTTAGAGACTAAACCAGACCCTTTAACTATAACATTTAAAGTATTCTTTTTTTTTTTAAAATCTAACCTTGTGATCTTGAGGATAGATTGATGCAAAATATATGTTGTGTTAATCATTTGTTGGGTTTTAATAGTGTTTTCTTGAAAAGCAAAAATGAATGGCTTTCATAGCATTAATATTTTGATAATAGAAAACTCAACATCTTTCATAAAATACAACTTAATTCAAAGCATATTTTATATCAAAATAGTTTTTAAATATTTTAGGATGTTTATATTTTATTTAAAATAACTTTTTAACAAACGATTAAAGGGTCTGGCTTTTACCAATTTCTCTTTATAATATATATATATATATAGCATATGTATTACCCTTGGCTGGCATACGAGCTGTGTAATGAAATGGGTTACGTGCTGCGGCAGTGGCAAGTAGAACAAATAAACTAAAAAAGCTTTTACTGCCGCCTTCAACCTCCATGTAAATCCTACTTTGAAAGCCAAGATTGTGTAATCCAAGATTTGTCTGCAACTGGAAACTCAAACCAGACTCTCTGGTAGCCTTCTACTTGGTCGTCTTTTGATATAATCCAATGGACTAATGGAGAAGCTACTTTTACTGATTAATGACCATGCATCCTCGCCTACCATCGATGGTCAGCAATGCCAGTTAAGCCTAGGCATTCTTCTTCATGGCCATGTTTGATTGCCTCAATAATAACTTCATGTGTGTCAATCCAGAAAGTCTATATATAGCGGTCTTGTGTTAAAACTAGATTGGTTAGAAATTAGAGTTGAATCAATGAAATGGAAGATGATGGACGGAGACGACAGAAAGAACAAGAGACAATAGGTAGGGAAGGATGTGGGAAACAATACGATAGAAGTGAACTGAGCTACAATGGGGAGAACGATCGACTGCTCCATGCTTCTAAACTGAGTAGAATTTGTCCATGAAGTGAGGAGCATCAGGGATGCTTCGAGAGATATTGGGGAAGGAGAAAGCTCCAAATAACTCATAATAAGAAGAATTTGCCCACAAGAACTAAAGGCGCACAGGTTGCTGTTGTCAAACAGGTACTTACGGGGCTGTTTGACGACAGAAACACACTGTTACTGTTGAAAGCAATCGTTTCAGCCAGTGCAGCATACTCAACGGCTCCTCCCAATCTTGCCTTTTGAAACCCATTGAACGTTGGAAGGGTTACTGTCATTTTCGTTAATTTTCTTCAATAATCTTGATTCATGTATGTAAAGTTCATCAAATGTTCATATTGATCATGTATCATATATGTCCTTGTAAAGGAAAGAAAAAACAAAGGGAAAGAAAATAGAGGAATGCAAAAGGGCTGCTCCTCTTCTCTCCCATTTCAACATGGTATCAGAGACAGGTTCCACCATTCCTCCTGTCCATCATCGGAGATCTAACCGCTGCACCTAATTTCAACAAAAAAAGGGTTTTCTGATCAGACCCGATTTTCCGGCAACTGGAGGCCGTCCGGAGGGCAGAGACTATTCCGTTAGCTCTTTCTCATCTAGCGGAACAATCTGGTGCATTTTGACGACAATCGGAGCAGATCTGCCTAGTTCGCCGGAGCATATCGGAATTGGGCGAAAATCGGAGGCGCAACGGAAAATCTCTGCCAACGCGACCCCTATTTCTGGCGAGAAGAAAATCTTCACGCGTTTTTCCCTGGGTATAGATCTCGGCCAGATCTTAGAAACATCCAATCCTCATCATCTCAGCAGTCTACAGTCCAAATCTCAGACCATTTGGAGCTCTGGGTGATTTTTAAGGATTTTTGGAGTAGCAACATACCCTAGTGTCCCCTGTTCATCTCCTGTAGCAGAACTTATCCTGAGTAAAGTTGCACGAAGATGCTCATCAAATTTGGAGAAAGACAAAGGAACTCTATAGTGAAAAAAAACGACATTGCTCATATGTATCAACTCTCTCAAGGTATTCAGGATCTCAAAAAACACAACAAAAAATTTTGGTGACCTGTTAAGCGACATTCAAGGTATCTGGGACGAACTTGATTAGCTTATGGATATGTCTGCTACTCTTAGATCTCGAGAAAAAATGCATGAACAACAAAAAAATTTTGAGCTTCTTGCGACTCTTGGCCCAGAGTATGAACCCATCCGAAGCCAAATTTTAATGTCCCTGGAACTTCCTTCTCTTAACACTGTTTGCTCAATAATTATGAGAGATGAATTCAGAAAAAGGTTATGCTTCAAAGTTCTGATTCTCTTAAAGAGAACTCTACCAATATAGAACAAGTTGTCTTCTATGGAGCCAATAAAAGCAATGAACATAAATGAAAGAATCGTCCAAAATGATTCTGTTCTCATTGCAAAAAGGAGGGTCATACCAAGGAAAGGTGCTGGTTCCTCTATGGAAAACCTAGCACCATGGGGATAGAAAAAAGAGAGAAGGGGAGCACCACTACCGTAGCCAATGTTGCAGCCAAAACTCTTGATACTTTGGATCTCCCTCAACTGCTGGAAAAAATAAACGAACTGCTGAAAAATGTCAAGAATCACCATGATAAAGAACATCAAAACAGTATGGCAGCTTCAACAAGTGTTACTGGTAACACTCTTACTTCATTCAAAACTGATTATTGGATTGTCGATTCTGGAGCTAGTGATCATACCTATATGAATTGCCATAACCTTAGTAATTATTCTTCTATGACTACAAAAAAAATCTATTGTTATTGCTAATGACTTTACTATACATGTTCAAAGAGAAGGAGAATTAGACATTATTAGAAAATAATGTTAAATCTAAAGTGCTTCATATGCCAGATCTCTCGACCAACTTGTTGTCTGTTTCAAAAGTTGTTAGAGATTTGAATTGTCAAGTTATTTTCTCCCCAACTAACATTGTTTTACAGGACCCTATATCGAAGAGGAAGATTGGTGGGAGAACTCACGAAAAAGGGCTATACATGCTGAAAATCAATCAATATGTCTTGATTACCCAAATCAATCGAGAAGGTAAACTTTGGCATCAGAGACTTGGTCACCCATCACGTTGTGCCTTGAATGTTTGGTTACCAAATTTGAATTATGACTCTTATGTTTGTGAAACTTGCAAGTATGCTAAAATTTCTAGACTTCAAATCCTTGAATCCTTAAACAAAGCTATGTTTCGTTTTAATCTTGTTCATATCGACGTGTGGGGGCCGGCCCCTGTGAACTCATACTCAAATTTTCGGTATTATCTCACTTTCATTGATGATTTTTCAAAAACCACTTGGATTTATCTACTAAAAACCAATGATGAAGTTTTTGCAAAATTTATAGAATTTTACAAAATGGTTGAAACTCAATTTGCAACTCATATAAAATATCTTCGATCTGACAATGGTACGAAACATAAAAACCAATTCTTTGAACAATTCAAAAAGGAGAGCGGGATGGATCATCAATTCACATGTGTAGATACACCCCAACAAAATGGGGTGGCGGAACGAAAAAATCGTCATCTTTTAGAAATGATTAGGTCTTTATTATTTGATATGAATGTTCCTAAACATTTTTTGAGTGATGCAGTTTTGACATCATGTTATACTATCAATCGCACACCCACAAGAATTCTTGCTGGAAAAACTTCTTTGGAAGCCCTCATGAAAGGGAAATTTAAAGTGGACCACATGAGAATTTTTGGATGCACCTTTTTGGATGCACTGTCTATGTCAAGAGTAAAGCTACAGACAAACTCAGCCACAGAGCGAAAAAATCTATTTTCTTGGGCTACTCATCGACAAAAAAGGGGTTCAGATGTTATGATGTCACCACCAAGCAGATTCATATTTCTCGCGATGTAGTTTTTGATGAAAAAAGACCTTATTTATATCACGATGCAAGACCAGGGGAGGATAGTTCTAAGCACAACATTATGGTCACACCAAACAGTCTATCATACAATGATTTTGATATCACCATAACCCATCACCGTAGTGACCCTGAAGAAAGAGAAACCAATGAAAACCTTCAAACTGATCCTAACAATACATAAGCCTTTTTTTAGCCTCAAGCATATCAAAACAATGAAATTGAAGCTATAGATCCTATTGAACCTCACTTGAAAACTTTAGAATCTCACCCGTCTGAACCCACTCTAAGGAGATTTTCTCGAAACATTCAACCACCTAGACATTTGAAAGACTTTGTCACCAACATCATCATTTGGAAAAATATTTAAGTTATAGCAATCAACCCAAACACCATGTGGCCTTCCTTAGTCTCATTGAAGAACAAAATGATCCTACTACATACCAAGAAGCCAAAGACCAAAAATATGGGTTGAAGTCATGTATGAAGAGCTAGATGCTCTCCACAAAAATCGTACATGAGAACTAGTAACTCTTTCAGTGGGAAAACATGCAGTTGGGTGCAAATGGATTTTCAAAACCAAGTACAAGAGTGATGACTCCGTTGAAAGCCACAAGGCATGCCTTGTTGCTAAAGGCTAAAGGGTATACTCAAACCCAAGGGTTAGACTATGAAGAAACATTTGCTCTTGTAGCAAAAATGACCACCATCAGAATTATCCTATCAATTGCTTGCAATTTTGAATGACCTTTGTTTCAATTAGATGTGAAGAATGTTTTTTTATAAGGTGACCTTTAAGAAAAAGTATATTTGAACATTGCCACCAGGCCATCCTATGGAATGCACTCTGAATCTTATTTGCAGACTCAAGAAGTTGATTTATGGATTGAAGCAATCTCCTAGAGCCTCGTATAAAAAATTGAGTGATGCATTGAAAAACAAAAAATTCATGAGATGCTATTCAGATAATTCAGTTTTCATTAAGAGATCCGACGATAAAATTATTGTTGTATTGATTTATGTGGGTGACATAATAATTAAAGGCAACGATGAACAAGAGATGGCTCACACAAAGTGGTATCTTTACAATATGTTTGAAATCAAAGACCTAGGGAGACGAAAGTACTTTTGGGGCTCAAAGTTGTTAGATCCAAGAAATGTATCTTTCTAAACCAACAAAAGTACATATTGATTTACTTAAAGAAACAAGGAAAACAAGTATGAAGCCAGCAGATACGCCCATAGAAGTCTACCCTAAACTTGACAATACCAAGGATGAACCTATTCAAAATGTGACAAGCTATCAAAGGCTTGTGGAGAAATTAATCTATCCTACTGTCACACGACCTGATATCAATTACGCCATCAATCTGGTAAGTCAACATTTGCATTCGCCTAAAGTAGTTCATGTCAAAGCTGTGGAAAAAATTCTCAGATACTTGAAGAAGACTCCAGGACAAGGTTTGTGGTACAAAGTGAATGAGAATGTTAATATACGAGGTTACTCAGATGCAGACTGGGCCGGTGCTTCAGATAGAAGATCGATGACAGGTTATTGTGTGTATGTTGGTGAAAACCTAGTTCTTGGAAAAGCAAAAACACACACTATTTTCAGATCCAGTGCTGAGGCTAAATATAGGGCAATGACGACTACCTCAAGCGATCTCATTTGGATAGAATCACTCATCCAATAACTTGGATTTGTTATCAAGTCTCCCATTCCAATGCATTGTGACAATCAAGCTGCAATTTATATAGCAGCAAATTCAGTTTTTCACGAACGTATGAAACATATAGAAATTGATTGTCATTATGTACATGAAAAACTCCAAAAATGAGAGATTGAAACTCCATATACTAGAAGGACAGAGCAGCTGGCCGATGGGTTTACTAAAGGACTTCCTACAAAGCAATTTGACAATATTAAAAGCAAGTGAGGCTGTTTGAATCTCTACGCCCCACTCGAAGGGGAGTGTTGAAAGCAATCGTTTCAACCAGCGCAGTATACTCAACGGCTCCTCTCAATCTTGCCTTTTGAAACCCATTGAATGTTGGAAGGATTACTGCCATTCTCGTTAGTTTTATCAATAATCTTCATTCTTGTATGTAAAGTTCATTAAACGTACATATTGATCATGTATTATATATGTCCTTGTAAAGCAAAGAAAAAACAAAGAGAAAGGAAATAGAGGATAGCAAAAGGGTGGTGTTATTTGTGGATATTGTTCTATGAACCAAACCATGTAAAATCTGTGTTTCAATTCTTCGTCCTCCTCTTCTCTCCCATTTCAACAGTTACTATCTCATGAATATACCGGACCCATGTTCTATGAATGTGCCCCATTTTCGTTGGTCTATTGATGAGACAATACTAATGTGTTATTTTAAATGGACTATTACGGTTCTAACTTTCATTTATGTGAAGTCCTCACAAAAGCTGTAGCCTAGTAGCAAAAGGCATTTACTTCAGCTTTCATGAGAGTTAAAGGCCAGATTTTCATTTGACTGATTAGAAAAGTAAGAATTCACTGGAATTCCATGCATTCAAACACCACCTAAGAGACTGGGCAGGACCTGACTTGAGGGCATTCTTGGTTGCTGGGTTTTGGGTATGGTGAATTCAGAAACAAAAGATTTGGACTTGTCTAGTTTGAGTGGGAATACAAGTCTCATGTGCGAGCTACCCGAGATTTTCTCTTTGGATGTTTAAATCACTAAAATTGGCACAGATCCTCTTTTAAAAAGGGTTTATCTTGGTCCTTAAGCATGGCCTTGAAAAATAGAGTGAACATTGCAAAAAATAAAGGCTAAAATGATCTTATGTCAAACTTAAAATCCACAGTGGAACTCATCACTTTACTTTTGCATTGACAAAAGGTGATCTCGAATCAAGAGACGATGCTTGATCTTAGCTTAATGGTTCTTCAGGATTTAAGATCAGCATGACTCTGCAGCTATTTGTCGAAATGCATGGATCTTAAATCTTGATCATCTTAGATCAGAGAAGAACGAATGCAATCAAACGCCCCTCGAGTCTCTTACCTTTTTGCTGCGTTTGATAGCCTCCCAAAGAATAGAATCACAAAATTTTTAACTGATCCGCCATGCCCGTCCCCTTCCAATTTATATCGATTTTATATATTTTAAATTATCTTTAAAGCTTATACAAAAAAAAACTAAGGAGATTTTTTTAACAGGGACCAAAAATATAATTTTTAAAATTTTTCTACACAAGATAGATGAAATTTTGTAAAATTTATATGTAAATTTTTAAAAAGAAAAATTTTGATTGGAAGCTGAGGTCCCTGGCGCTCAACATTGGATATTTGGTCAATTGCAGAAACCGCCCCGAGCCACACCCTTCTACACGCGGCTGGTAATATACTATCTCCCTTGTTTTTTAAATGCACTAACGGGTCACGATGCCATTTTAACTCTCGTCGATTCAAATTTCAAATACAACAGTCCCGTTAAAAACCCACCCATTAAAAAAACCAACTAAAAAGTACAAATCTCTACCAAAATATCCAATCCTACCCCTCACGTTAACAAATACTCCCCCCTTTTACCACCAAAGCAATGGTGTCCGTCGACTCCGTCCTCGTCTGTTTGAGGGCTACTTTAGTCTGAATGGAAAATAGGAACATTCTCGACATTTTAGGAAAAGATGGTGCCCCTGAGAAAATAGAATTTCCCGCTAGTATAAAGACCCCTTCTTTCCGCCCGTTCCCCAATTTCAAATTCATTTCCAGAGAATCTTCCCGTTGGCTTCTCCTCCTCCTCCTCCTCCTCCTTCTTTCACATTTTCTTGCCCTAATTTTACGCTGGTATTCTTCTCGGCGATGGCGGCCACGAGCATCGGGATGATGGATTCCGCGTACTTCGTCGGGCGATCTGAGATCCTCTCGTGGATCAATTCCACTCTCCAACTCAACATATCAAAAGTTGAAGAGGCATTTCCCTTGATCCGGTCTTGTTTAGTGTTCTTTTCCTTCATTTTCTTTGTCTTCTCGGGATGACCTAGATTATTGAATTTTCTTGGTTGCCAGGCTGCTTCCGGTGCAATCCAGTGCCAATTGATGGACGCGGTCCATCCGGGGATCGTGCCGATGCACAAAGTGAACTTTGATGCGAAGACCGAGTATGAAATGATCCAGAATTATAAGGTTCTTCAGGACGTGTTTAATAAACTTAAGATCAATAAGGTGTTCTTTGTGTCCTTATCTTTTTTTTGCCTCTACGCTTAATATAACAGTTCTTATGCATCTGGTTCTTCCGTTATTATCTTTGTTCATTTGTTTTCTTTTCATAATGCTTCAGCATGTAGAGGTGAACAAATTGGTGAAAGGTCGTCCTCTTGATAACCTGGAATTCATGCAATGGATGAAGCGATACTGTGATTCTGTGAACGGTGGTTTTGTTGTAAAGTAAGTCCCTGAGATTCTTGAATTTTACCATGTTTGCTGCTTTTCATTTGGTTTGCTTGTCCCTGTCAAATCTTGGACATGAGACAAAAATAAATTTTTCTAGATTGCTTTTATTCTTGAGATAGTTGTGACGAGTACTTTTTTTTATTGTTTATGGTTGTAAAAACTGACTCAGCGCTATGACATAAATCTCAATTTGTTGATTTTCTTACAAAGGGACGTCTTTACTCCTTTTCTCAAATTATTAAGGAGAGTAGCATCCGTTTTATAGTTAAAATTATAATTTAGGTAGATGTCTGATTTGCGTTGGTTTTATTAACATTAGAGATTTACATTCTTTGACGACTTCAAATTCATCATTCCTAGACACATGCTGCAACAATCCTTCTAAATCATATTCCAGCAAAATGATGCGTGTTGGCAGGTCTCGCATAGGTTCATACATCGCCAATTTCAGAAATGATTGTCCATTAAATTGACAGGTTCTCTCTTCTGATTCAGTTTGGAAAAGCTATTGTTGGTGGAACTTACAGTAATATTGGGAAACAGCGTTGTTTTAAAATAGGTGGAAGGCACGGTGTAGAGACTTTTTCAAACTCTTTCGTTCAAATTCATCAACTTTAGATTAAGAAATTTTTTTCAAATTATTGTTTGCCCGTTTATGATTTTAGAAGAAGTTAATCGTGGAGGAGAGAAAAATAACTAATATGCATAATGAAGCAGAAGATTTTTTCTTTGTTAAAGAGGAGTCTTCCATCATTTGCATAGTAAACTTCAGATCCCAAACTGGTGGCCTTCGTTCCTGTTCATTCTGAGCAGTTTGAAACAAATGAATGTAGACAACAGAGAGTACTTGCTCACAATCTACTGTTGTAGCTTGGATTAGACCAAACATGATCGGCTAAGACAATGAAAATGATCCTAATTGTGATGGTAGTTGGTAATTTCTTGAAAAATCGAGTGGGCAACTTACTAGTGGTTAAGATGGGGGTTTCCCTGAGTATTAGGAGAAACCATTTCGTTGGGTGAGGCCGTGAGGGCTGACAATGAGCGAATTATTTGTTTATAGTTTGTACATGCGAGAAAAGTGTGAAAATCTAATCGACAGGCATGAGATGCTTTTCACCGATCCTTACTTAATGATCTGAAGGATGCATTTACAATTCTTGTTTTAATGATTACATGCAATTGTTGTGCAAGGATCTGACCAGCAAATATTCCATCTAAACTAAAGCTTCAATGGCATTCAAGACGGCCTGTTTACTGGTTAATGTTTTTACTGTGTCTAGCATGCATAAAGTGTTATGGGATCTACAGCTGTATATGCTTATGTTTCTATGCACATATGGACGTGTCACATCCTTGGTTATGCATCACTCTGGAACTCTCTTTTTTCTTCTTGTGTCCCTGTCCAGTCTTTACTTAAAAACCAGCTATGAAAAGATTTAGTTTCTTTACATATTTGAAAACTTTGGGAAATCGAGACGTAGACTTTGTGAAAAGCCTGCTGTTGATGTTCTTGCTATGTCTGTTTTGTTTTGAAGAAGTGCAAATGCTTTATGCCCATGAGGTGTTTTCTTCGTTAAAATAAAACTAGAAGCATATTCAACATTATATCATAATGAGAATGAAAATAAATCATTCACTCTTTTTGGGAAAGCTTTCAGATATTATCTTTTCAGTTATATGCTTGGATTTGAAAATAGCTCCATTACTTGCAGCTATAATCCTTTAGAACGAAGAGACAATTGCAGAGGGGGAAAGGAAGTAAGCAAGAGGGTATCCTCACAGTCGAACAAACAGTCTTCCGGGGCAACTAAATCACATGCCAGTGTCAATGCACGAAAGAATGATGGACATTCAACAAATGCTGGAGTTAAGGCCGGAAGGCCTGGTTCGGGTGGAGTTAAGGACATTTCTTCACATGGCATGCCAGCCCAGTCCATCACTCTTGCTCAGCAGCAAGCTTTTGATGAGCAGGTCCTTTAAATTGATCATTTTCGTGGAGAAAGAAAGATAATTTTGAAAATACATGCTAGTTTCTGCATCCTCACCTTGCCATTTTCTTGAAATATCTTCAGATTACGGAACTAAAACTTTCAGTTGACAGCCTGGAAAAGGAGAGGGACTTCTACTTTTCTAAGTTGAGAGATATAGAGATACTGTGCCAATATCCAGAGATAGAGCATTTGCCGGTACGTGGATGACACCTCTTTCTACCTTGAGTAGCTTTCTTTGGGTTTTGTGCGCTTGTCTGTGCCTTCTACAGATTCCTTCTCATGGCAGATTTCTTTTACATTGTTTTCCTTTTCGCCATTTCAGATAGTTGCTGCAATTCAGAAGATATTGTATGCCACCGATGATAGCCCTTCACTTGCTGCAGAAGCCCATGCACTAATTTCCCAGCCACAAAGTCCTGGGACGGGAAAAGAAAATGCAGCTCCTAGAGTAGAAACTCAAAAGAGAAAATCAATTTTAAATGCCGAGGTTAATGAAGTCGCCCTTTCTGCATTATCCCCAAGACAGAGGCTATCAGATTTCTCCGATGTGCATCAGAACATATCAACATTTAAATGCTGAATTACTTCTTGCGGATTAGGTACTTATCCGGTTTGAAGTGACGCATTACCCCTCGAATATTTCTTGCTTCTTTTCATTGGCTTATGTTTTCTTTTTTTTTCTTCTTTCAGTTGCGTGAGGTTGCTGCCTTGGCTGCCTTCTAAAGACGGAAGCCTCTTCCTTTCTGTGTTTTTGGTGAACGGGCAAACTCTGACTGGTCGATCGATGAAGTTTGTGCTCTTTTCCATGACACCGTGAAGCGGTTTCTCAATGATGTGATTCAGCCGGTGATGAACCTGCTAGTGCTCTTGTTGACTGATCCACTTCTTTGATTCTTGTTTTCGAATATGTATTGTGATCCAATGATTTTTTGTGTGTGTAATTTCGAATACTGTGATATGAGATAAGGTGTTTTTTCAAATATAAAAAAGAATTCTCATGTCTTAGTAATATGCTTTTTAACTAGAGCATCTCTGGAATTATTATCTTCCAAAAAGCGTTTAGATAATGTCTGCAGGGTGGCATCGAATGGCTTGTGGACGAAATAAGGCCACATGGAATCTAAACTTGTGGATGTTCAAAGTAAATGGAATGGAAAAACAAAGTGCGATTTTGTCGCGTCCTGTTTGGCGGGGATGGTGATTGTTTTAGCATCGAGGCTTGGCAGCATACCTTCAGCAATGTAGCTTAACTCTTGAGATGACACCCAGGGAGAAAGAGGGCTTCGAGGTATCTCCCTCTCGAGAAGACACCCACAGGAATCTTTTAGTAACCAGTCAGTCGGCTCGGCATTCAGTGGGTTAGGCATCTACACGAAGACAAGGCGTTGAGGAAGCCGAAGTGCAAACTGGTAAGTTTTGTGACTTAGAAAGGAATAAACAAAAATCATCACATGATCTAAGGTCTTCAACTTGGAGCTTTTCACCATTCTTATTTTATGACATGTTATATCATTTTTTGATGACCATCGGAATATGTTTTCGAACCCTTAAATGCCATTTCCTTATTATTTCAAAATTTTCTGACTATTACAAGTAGTACTCAGCACTTGTCTGAGGCCACCATTAACGTTTCCAACTTTTCTATTTAATCGCCTATTTGCTTAAGTGAAAAGGTTGAATGGAAAATCATTTCAAATGCGACCACTCTTTTGCTATTACTTCAAATATTATTTCTTTTTGTGAAATATTTGTTAAAAAAAAAATAAATGGGCGTCTTTTTCTCGTTGAAATGTGTGGTGATTGCATGGACTTCCTACAATCGGATATCAACTTGTTGGCCGACCATGGGAAGCGTTACTGATTAAAACTAACACAGAATTTGAGACGTAAAGGCAGATTCAGCGCCGCCAAAATTACAGAGTTGAGGAGACCAACACCAAGGATGTCATGGCTCCTCACTCGCTTAAAGGAGGAAGACTTGTCTCGGGAAACAGATAACAGATGGCAACTCCTCCTTCACAGTTTCTGTATCCTTCCTCTCTCAGACGGCTATCTTCAAACCCCTTTCTTCTTTCGGTCCATTCCTATAATTTCATTTCCCCTAACAAGGGAGGAAGAGGAAGGAGGCGAAGTTGCTTTACTGTGAAAGCAGTTTCAGCCAAGCCCACCATTCTGGTAGCGGAGAAGGTAGGGGAAGCGGCGCTCGACCTCCTGAGAGGATTCGCCAATGTAGATTGCTCCTACGACCTCACGCAGGAGGAGCTCTGCACCAAGATCTCCCTATGCGACGCCCTCATCGTCCGCAGCGGGACGAGGGTTGGCCGTGAAGTGTTTGAGTACGCTAACGGGCGGCTCAAGGTGGTGGGGAGGGCCGGCGTCGGCATCGACAATATCGACCTCGCCGCGGCCACCGAACACGGGTGCCTTGTCGTCAATGCGCCGACCGTAAACACCGTCGCTGCCGCCGAGCACGCCATCGCGCTCCTTGTCGCCATGGCCCGAAATGTCGCCGCTGCCAATGCTTCCTTGAAATCCGGTTAGTCTTGGTGAACACGAAATCAGTTTTTTTCCCCCTTGGTATTTACAATTTTACTCCGGTTGGTGATTTTTAGTTAACTTGGATATTTAAAATTTGAAATTTTCGGAGATATTGTGGAGGAAAAACAACTTCGCGGTACCTCCCCTTTAAAACCCATACAGTCAACCGTCCGTTTTTCCTTTAAAACCCATAAACAATATTGGTGATTAAGGTTTTGTCAGTCAACTAGTCTTGTCATTCTTTCTCTCCTGTTTGGTATATTTCTCTTGCTAATATAATTTGGTTTAAGGTTTTCTATTACAATTGTGTTATCATGCTTGCTTTTGACTTGTATATTGGTTCGGCTCCAAGAGTACCTCCGAATATAAGTGGTGGCCGTGGGAATGAAAATCAATTTTTAGGCCCTGTTGGGGAAAGTCCCTTTACTTCTTCTTTTTGGGGAGACTTCCTTTACTTCATCTTCTTTGAGGGTTGGCAACCCTCAAAGCTTGCACTAATATGGTGATTACCCGCACACAAAGCAAAGCAAAACAGGTGTTGCACTTTCCCAGGTTCAAGCCTGAAAGAAGCCACTTTGAAAGAGAATGCTTAAAGGATAAGGCATGAAAGGTTGGCATGCTGCACTATTGTGCTATACTTGTTGCTGGTGTTAAGTGCGTGTGTGCATGCTTTCTTTTTTATACCCTATGTGCATGTTGTTCAATAACTTTGTCAATGTACAGATAACTAAAATTTCATGCGCCAATGTACCTTTTACTTTTCAGCATGGAAAATGATTGAAATTCTGGGTGCAATAATTTGGATTTGATAGGTTCTCTAACATACGACCTAACCTTGTATACTTGCTGCTGTTGGGAAGAGCAGGAAAATGGCAGAAAGAGAAGTTTGTTGGTGTGTCACTAATTGGGAAGACTCTAGCTGTCTTGGGGTTTGGAAAGGTTGGATCTGAAGTTGCTCGCCGTGCAAAGGCACTAGGAATGGATGTCATTGCACATGACCCTTACGCGCTTATTGATCGAGCGTATGCAATTGGTGTTGATTTGGTAACCTTTGATGAGGCCATAGCAACTGCAGACTTCCTCTCCCTCCATATGCCTCTTACACCTGTCACGTCAAAAATCCTCAATGATGAGGCCTTTGCAAAAATGAAGAGAGGAATTCGAATTGTTAATGTTGCCCGTGGAGGTGTAGTTGATGAAGAAGCTTTGCTGAGGGCGTTGGATGATGGAATAGTTGCACAGGTTTGTTCTTTACACATGCCTACTCTAAATGTGGAACGGGTTCACAGTATAATCATTGCAGGTGCATTTACGTAGCTGTTCTTCTTATTGATATATCAGTCTCTTTTCATTACGCATATGTCCTTTCCATTGCAATTCTTTTGCAACTAATCTCAATGAGTTAGATTGGAAGATAAATGAGGAAAGTTTAGTCTCCAAATAACAAGTTGCTTATGATATTTTCACATTTGCTGGTATATGATTGTTTGTTTAGGCTTGATATCAATCACAAATGATTCATGTGAACCTTTGGTGTTGCTGGGATTAGGCAGCTCTTGATGTCTTCATTGAAGAGCCTCCACCAATGGGTAATAGGCTGGTGTTGCATGAAAATGTAGTAGTGACTCCACATTTGGGAGCAAGCATTGATGATGCTCAGGTAAGACGCTAAAATAGATTTTTTTATGGAATAAGTTTCTATTTTGGGATCTCATTTGAACATATAATTTTCAGGAAGCAGTATCCATTGAAGTAGCAGAAGCTGTTATTGGGGCATTAAAAGGAGAACTCTCTTCCACCACAGTAAATGCTCCCACGGTTCCTCCTGAGGTTTGTCTTTCACATGCCACCCCAATGCAACCTTCGAAATCGAGCAAGTGTCTCAATAGTTATCTAAGAAGTCATTTTCAACAGTAATTCTGCATAATAGAAGCATCCAAATGCAGATATGACCTATGAAAACTGAAGTTGCATAATCGACTCTAAACTACATTGTCAATATACAGAATTTGCTCTTTCTTCGTCGTCATTGCAATAGATATAGCTAATAGTCATTATACTGTGATATTTGCCATGTGCATTTCAGGTTCTATCGGAGATTGCACCATTTTTGACACTTGCAGAGAAGCTTGGCAAAATGGCAGTGCAGTTGATGGGTGGAGGAAGTGGCACAATATCTGTGAAGGTAATCTATGCTTCTACAAGGTCTCCTGATGATATCGACACTCGGCTTCTTCGTACAATGGTCATAAAAGGGCTGATCGAGCCTGTCACCAATTTGTCAGTTAACCTAGTAAATGCAGATTATGTAGCGGAACAAAGAGGCCTTGACATCATTGAGGAACAAGTGATGCTAGAAGGATCACCTGAGAACCCTCTGGAGTCCATTCAAGTGCAGATTGCTAATGTGGAGTCCAAGTTTGCTAGTGCCATATCTGAGGCAGGGGAAATTAGAGTTGAGGGCAAGATAAGATACAAGGCTCCTCATCTGACAATGGTTGGAATATTCAAAGTAGACGTGAGCTTGGAAGGGAGTCTAATACTTTGCAGGCAAGTGGATCAGCCTGGTATTATTGGTCAGGTGGGGAGTATCTTGGGAGAAAATAATGTTAACGTGAACTTCTTGACTGTGGGGAGAATTGCACCAACAAAGCAAGCTGTGATGGCTATTGGTGTAGATGAAGAACCTACCAGGGAGGCCCTCAAGAAGATTGGAGAAATTACGGCCATTGAAGAATTCGTTTTCCTAAAGTTGTAGCTCTTATTGGCTCTCATGTCTGATACTCAATGTTGGAGAGCCTATATCTGTCTTGGGGCAGTTTTTTGTATGGTGGCATTTAACCATGTTGCCTTCATTGAGAAATCTGTCGATAAAACATGCGTTCAATCTTTACCAATACCATATATCTATAAATACATGTGTTCAATATTGTACCACGTCTTGGCTTATTTCCTCTATCAGTGCTCTGCATAAAATGAAACCAACCGTGCCTTTTTAGACAAAATTGAAGAACTATGCTTTTGGTGGTTTAGACGGCTCAGCTGCCAAGGAATAATTGGCTAATGCAGACCAATGTGCAAGTTTTGGACCAACCAAAGCATGCCTCTTGATGGTGGCGTTGGACTCGACGAAGAAGAGAGATTAAGCAGGTCTCTGCAATCCAAGCGTTCAATAAAATTTTAAAGCATGGCTTATAATACTACACCTTATCTTTTGGAAGTAATCCTAAGCGGCGCCTGATCCTTTAATATCGCTAAAATCTACATCTAACCAATTTAAGCATAGATGGAAAAATTGTGGGAGAACGATGTAACCTCATGGGCAAAATGGTGCTGTTTCATGATAGTAGAAGGTAAATTGATCGCCTTCGACATGCTGCAATGTTTTAATATTGCAATGTCCAACAAAATGTTTCTCTTGTAACACTTGTTAGAACAATGAAACTTTTGCCAGAAAACTTAAAAAAAAAAAAGTCGAAGACTCTTCTAAGTTAGGACCCAAAATAGAAATGATGTTGATGTTAAACTTAGGATTTCGTATCAATCCTGCGGATATGAAACTACGAAACTAGGAGACTACAGAAATTGACTCTAATTAACGCAAACAAACTGAAAAGCACAACATAATATAACTAAGAAAAAATGGAGTAGGGACTTTGATTTGAAAGTTCAAATATCATCAACTTACAAAAGGAGGCCCACGTCCCTTTAGATAGAGGAAGGATTGGACCTTGAAATTGGATCTATGTAGGTGGGTTTGGATCCTTCTGGATCCAATTTTACATATTTAGATTCTGGATACAAGTTAAGGTCCAAACAAAAATAAACTGCAACGTTATCCATTGATAACATATTGGACATAGGATTCTGCTTCTTAGCTATTTTTCGATTAGATATATGATTGATCTGAGTCCGCACCTGCATCAATATCCAAGGTTGAAGAAGAATCGTCCTAATTAGATCACTCAAACTGCAATAGAATTGATTCTTCATCTCGCTCAATGCACTGATGTCACCGTTCTTCCAAAAGATTTGGGTTGTGGGTTGTGGTTCGGATATAGTTCTCCAGCTAAAGGTGTTTATGGAGGCCAAAATCTTACCACCTAATCGACAACGAAGGCAATCCACACGCGCGTATGGACTTGGAAGGGCCAAAGGGGCCGATGCTCCCCCTAGGCCCACAGACCGAGAGAGAGGGCGAGAGGGAAATAGAGAGCCTTGGGCCCTTGGCGGCGAGCGAGGGCGAGAAATAGGGAATTGGTGGGGGATAGGATTTGAGAGGCTTCCATTCACAAGGTTGGCTTAAAGAGGAGAAACAAGACAGCAGGACGAGACAGGTGAAGAAGCAAAGGAAAGGGAGAGAATGGCTTACGCTCAAGCATCTCAACCCATCTGCAGTCTCATAAGCAAAGGTTTTACAGATGGGAGCTCTGCGTATGTCAGACCTTCGGGCACTCTACTCCACCTCTCATCTCGGAAAATATCGGGAATGTCTACTACCTTTGCTAGGGGCTCCCCACTTCGTAAGTTGAGAACCCAATTTTCCTTCCTTCGTTTTGATTATGCATATACTTAATCTGATGATGAATGTCAAAAATAGTTTTCAATATACTCAAATAGAACATGGTACCTCGTTTCACAGAGTGTGAGAGAATGATGACCGTGACCGAATTTGATTATTGTTGTATTTAGCAATCACAGTCTGTTAACCGATGCATTGAAGGGGAAAGCTGGAGAGCTAATTGGATTATGCTTTCATCTAGTGATAGTAGTTATAATCTGTTAGCAGACCAGATTCCCTTTGGATGGTGTGGCCGAAATCTGCTCGGGTGTTAGTGAATGATTTTTTACTTGTATTTGTTACTGAAGTGTAATTCACTGACCAATGGACATGATATCTTGCGTTTTCATACTCTCGTTTTTTTCTATTTGCATGGGATGCTGAAACCGTTATTAGCTTACACCTGGCATGATATCTAGTCATTTATGTACTCGCGTTTGTTTAGCAATTACACCATTCTTCGGTAATTGTTGTTGTCATGTATGCTTTACACATAACTCAAGTTTTCTTTTTCTTAAAAAAAAAAAATCATGGTGTGATAATTTGGAAGCTTACTATTTGATGCACTTAGTTTGGAAGGCTTGCCAGCATACAACCGCAAGAAAAAGTAGTGCACTTTCCATCAGATGTGAGCAAGGTACAAAGGGAAGCAACAGCTTAGATATATGGCTGGGGCGTTTAGCAATGGTGGGATTTTTATCGGCAGTTTCAGTTGAAGTGGTTACAGGGAAGGGACTCTTGGAGGTCTGTCTTTTCTTTCCCATCTTATATAATGACACTTTCGTGCTACTCTTGTACAAGTGATATCCTGTCATGCGTACTTCAGAATCGTGTTGTGGCATCCACTTGTTTAGCTAGAAGTACAAAAGTCTTCTTCCTTGTGGAACCTCTTCTTTGGAGGCACTCATTGTTTCATTTTCCCAAGCATATGGTTCCACAGGTTGTTTGATCAAACATGATTTTCAGATTTTAGAGTACTTGTCCTGTATCAGCATATCGTTATTTAATTCTAGCTTGCTATGCATGTTTCTTGTGTTAGAACTTAGAAGTTACAATGGCATCTTTTTAGTTTAACTTTAACAAGATGATGCATCCTCCCCTTAGCCATGTGATCATCAATCTTCACCTAGATGGTAAAAAACATGAGTGCAACAGGACTTCCTTGGAATCCACCTACCTTACGTAGGCAGGCTTAGTCTAGTTTCGAATTTATGAAGTTTCACATTCTTGAGCTGGGAATTCTTTTCCTGCTGGTAGTTATTTTCCTGATTCATTGTATTCTCATGGTTGTAATTGTGAGCACCTGCCTTTTAGAGTCCTTTTCATGCTTGTGTGCCGCATGTGCAAATCTATTGTCAATTAGGAGATATGTGTCATCTTTTCTGCATAGATGAGGGTCGATGAATGACATCAGTATATATTTATGATCTTTGATACAAATTAGTTCAAAGAGAAAGCTTTACATTTCATGAAGTTATTTTCTGATGCATTCTTGGTCAAATATCATGTAATTGGTCTATGTTATGCTTGTCAAGGATGCTTCATAAGAAAATGAACAATGAAATGGGAAGGTGTGACTAAACCTTCCTCAACAAAAAGTTCATATTTCTCTGATAGCTTCTTAAATTTATTTGCCTCACAGAATTTCATGATTCGAGATATTTAACTTACAAAATTATCGAAAGCAGTATAAAAGAGATCATAACTCATAAGGATTCATGAAGAAACTCTCAATTAGTCTATAGAAATAGTCAGAGTTTCAAATGTGTGCAAAAACTGCTAACAGATTAGAGTTCTCAAGATTCGTTTATGTTAATACATGAGCAACACTATAGTACCTGAACTTGTGTGCTTCTTATATGGTTGCTTGTTTGACATCAATTAATTATAGAAAAAGCTGCCATAGGAGAAGTGCACAATCTGGAAAAGGACAGCAAATATTGTTTGTAATTAAATTTCAAAGTTATATTCAGGAACTTAACCTCTCAGCTCAAGTAATTCCTAGTGACTAAGTGCATCGCTTATTAATTCTTTGTCAATTAATCACTAATAAACTGATTCAGCATTAACCTAGAAAACCAACCTTTAAAGGTTCATCCCATCTGCATGTGCCTGTGAATCTTTTTGTGACTTTTATATGTTAGGAAGAAGGATATAGGATGGTAATATCTGTGAGACTAGTGTACATGTGAAGGTGCTTTCCTTTGGCATATGTTCAATTTGTCGCTTGATGCTCAACACACTCGATTCTCAGGTAGCATTTGAAACCTAATTCACTATTTGATACTATACCAATTGAATATCGAGTTTCTAAGATGCTTTTAATCTACATGTTTATCCTTTAAATTTTCGATGAAGCATGGCACAAAGAACATCCTCGAAAAAGCAATACAAGCTGACTTTGGGTTGTTAAAGAATGCTGTTTTTCTGTGGTGGCCTTCAAAACACTGACAATCAGATTTCTCCTTTGATTTTTCTTCAGAATTTTGGGCTTACAACTCCTTTACCAACGGTAGCCTTGGCCGTTACTGCATTAGTTGGAGTGCTGACTGCAGTATTTATTTTTCAATCTGCAGCAAGAAATTGATGGATATAATTCGAGATTCGGTCTAGCGTTTAAGCTACGACCGATTTTTTATTTGTTATCCTTGTATTTTAGACGCAATACTTGTGCTCAAGTTGTTTACGGCAGTGGGAAAAAGTTGCAGAAAGGAAAATTAGGGAATTTAATGCATCTCACGTCTTGACTTATGCGGTGGTGGATGTATAAGGTGTGTCGTTCTCCTATGCTAGAGTTTGTGCAGGTGTTTCGGTTCTTGGATTTAACTGATTCATTCAAGTGCTCATCGGAGTTTAAGCCGTGATTACCTCATTAGCAAGTAATTTTGCTTCCCAAATTCACAGTGATTTGACAGAATAGTGAATACCCATCAAATTATCAACTTTGAATGACAACTTTGAATTTGAGGGTGTGATAAATCCTGAAGTACAGATAATCTCGTCGGTTTTTGCCATTACCTTGTATGAACCTAGCGGATATTTTCGGTTATATCTTGGTTGTGAGCGTGGGGCTAAGTAACGAATTTTGCTTTGCATCTAGAATCTAGAGCAGCTGAACAGTGCGCAAGTTACCACATAACCAGCAGGTTTCTTCTTGCTCAGATTCCACCAGCGGCATTGTAGTTACTGATAACCTGATGAGATCGGATTATCTAAGATTGTGGTGAATACTTACACCGACTTCTGACCATGGGGTGTATTTTGTTCATGCCAATGTAAGTCACATGGATACCTTGTTCACCAGCTGCTTTACATTAGAAACACAGTGCACTATAATGTTAGAATGGCTCTAGAAGTTTCTCCTCCAAAAGAATAGGTCTGTCTTCATTCCAGAAATCATGAACTCGAGCTACATTCAAAGAGACCCTGACCTCGCCACGTTCCAAGCACAAGTACATGCTTGTACCATCCTCTACAAGATTTGCTGCAAAAAACGAAGAAAAGATGCACGCTTTATACATCTTCGGACCCGTGTAGAGTACCTTCCATGAGGGGTCCAAACTGGAAAGACGGCACGGACCATCAAAGATTTAGCTGCACCTGCACCCACTTGAGTCGCATAAAGGGCACCTCATTCAACGAATTACTAAGATTGCTTTTGCAAGTAATCACATTCTTATAGATTATACCGAAAGGAATGACAATAATGGGGGGCAAAGTGATTCAGACATCAAGAAACATTAAACAAAATAGAACGGCCGGACATTGCTTTGTAATCATCTACAAAACCATTACATTGAACCAGCCAGACATCAAAACAAGACTTCTTTCTTCTTAATTTTGATCCCCATGCAAATAAGAGGGATGTAATTGGAAGTGAAACCTGTGTGTGCAGAAAGGACACGTATTCAAGCAGCCGAGTCACACAGTTCTTGATATTTCCATAGGTTGGATTTTCTTGACCCTTGAATGCTTTTTCTGATGCTTTCGAACGCCAGATCTCTTAGTCCCATCTTTGGGTCGAATTGGCTGTGGATCTGTTTGTACACAGATTGTTGATTTCAAATGTTCTTGAATGGCAGATACTGGATCTGACTGGAATGCTGAATGCTCTAAAACTGCTCTTAACTGCTTGGCTTCCTTCTCCCTGATGAAATCGAGTTTCATTAGTCCATTATCAAATTAAACACTTTGTATCATACTAAGAAAACCAAGAGGTAAATAATGCTAATGCGCACAAGTAGTCAAATGATGATACACCAGTGAGCAAGCATGCATGCCGACAATGCCAACACACATTGGAACTGCTTATGTCCTAGGACATCCAGTGTCCAGAAACATAAGAGAAAGTTGGATGTTTTCCTTCTTAATCGAAGCCTAAGTTTTACCAAGCCGCATCCAATTGTACAATCCATTCAATAGAGTACCAATCAACATTCTCATCATACACAAATACATGTTGACATAAACACGTTCCCATAAGTATAAAGTGCTTTCTTGCCCGAGACTTCTTAAAAACATCCAAACATGCAGAGACATGCACGAACATTAACAGAAATGTACCAAGTATTTTCATAGTGAATCCTGTCCATTTACCCTGATATGAACTGATCCTTGTAAGGCAGTAACTAAGAGGATAGACGACCTACACTAGCTTTTGCTTAGACTTGCATTTCAGCTTTGACGTGGTTGGAGTTGGCGCTTGACTGCTAGATATCTCTGGAAGAAACTCAGCAAGAGCAGAAAGGTCATATGCTTTTTGGTTCCTTCGACGACCCCTATGCCGTTTTTTCTGAGCAATCAACAACACAGTAATTGTCACAGGAAACTATTTAACTGGCCAATGGTCTTAAAATGTGTGCTTAAATTGACAAAGAAAACTCAAGGAGAAGTGCAGGAAGTTATCAAGTAAATCATGCCCTGAAATACATGCCAAACCTATATATTATGACCTAAAAGTGAGACAACACTTTTATAAAATTAACTTGACAAAGCAGTAGCTCGAAACAAGACCCTATGACTGGAGGTTGTCCAACAATGAGCTTTTGGAGATCACCTCCCATTCCGCTCAGATACACAAGGTATAAACTAATCTCCTTACCTTCACAATTGCCTTGGCTGCACTTAAAGAAACGAAAGTATCTCTGATCCCTGAAATGAAGAATGACATTCTGGTTACATTATTACAGAGTCAATTTACTTAGAGTCTACAGGAAAAAACAGGAAGGAGAGAGAGCAAATCTCCATAGGAACAATGAACAAAAGTACAAAACAACTTCAAAAGGCTCTCATGAGTAAGTATGAGCTATAGCTACAAAGCCCCATTGATCTGTTTAAAATTCATACTGTAAATCAGTATGCACCAACTTTCCAAGAAAAGTGAAACTAAAACCAGCTCATAAACATCATAATAGGTGTCCACATAAATGATCCATTTATCAGTTCATTAAAAAAGAAAGTTTTATCTTGGCAATGACATACAAACTATGTGATAGACAGATGATCAGTTGCAAGAATATGTTCACATCTAAAAACATTTTTAAAGTTCTCACATAGTCAGAAGGAAGACAGTGACCTCATTTAAGTTATGGTACTTTATGTGTACACCAATAAATCCCACACCACCTAAAACCAGAATGATGATCCGCAGCAAGCATATGTTTTACATAAGCTACATGAGTATGTGGTTCAAACTTCAAAGTTCAAACCCACTTACCCGAACCTTTGTGGGTGTACAGGGGAATTGGGCGCACCTGAATCTGGTTTCATGTCAGATCCAGATCCAACCCACTTTGATAAACCTTTAAACACCTAGAAACCCTAGACCCCGCAATGATAATTATTTTTCTGTTTTCTTACTCCATCTGCACCACTCTCCACGCAACCTGCACCAGCCTCAGATTACTAGCAGCTAGCTCCAGTGATGGACTGCTAGTCTGCTACCAACCACCTCGCGGCAAGGTATGCAATGTTTTTTCTTTTATACACTTCCCTCTCACTTTTACTTTTTTTAACTTAAATGTTGGGTCAAAGTTTTTTTTTCTGCAACCATTTCTAATAGTAACAAGCTTTTTTTTTTGTTGTCATTTGCAAATTTTAGAGTTTGGATTAATTCGCACACTTTTCTCAAATTTCTATTAGTGATATGTTGTGGCGTCCATGGAAATCTGATTTCTTGATCTAGTTAGCTCTTTTGGGTTGGTCTGATATCTGCTGAATAAAAAATGTCAAGATTTGTGTATGAATCTGATCTGTTGATTTAGTTTCTGCTGAACAGAAATCATGCACAATAGATTTGCTAGGGCCTAGACTATTAAAAGTTTGCATGGGAGCAATATGGGGCATCTATTGCATCTGATGACTGGGCAGATATGTCCTTTCATTAATCTTCTTAGTTATGACTTTAAAAAATGAGCTTTTTTTTTTTTTAAGCAATAGACGCTTCAGAAGAATATAGGGAGTGCATACTATTTGAAAGGACCTTTTATCCACTTGATTAAAGAAGTGGGAGAAAAGAACATTGTCAAGATAAGTACAGATGATGGACTTGAATGCAAAGCAGCTGGTACTAGTACTGGACATGATTACCCTCACAATTTTTACATACATAGTGTGACCTACAGTTTAAATTTGGCCCTACCATAGTCATGAAAAATGCATTTTTTTGGAAAAAAATAAAAGAAAAAGCGATAAATAAATTAACCGTTTAAAACTAAAAAAAACACCAAAATAGAAAACGTGTTGGTCTTGCGGTTTTTCCCATTTTTCATTTTATTCATTTTTTTCATGTTTTTAGCACCAAACTGCTTTTTTTTATTTTCTAATTTTATTTTCTGCAAATATGTTTATTTTTTGCTGTTTCTGTTATTTGTTTCTCGCTTATTTTATTTTTTCCTATTTTTTAGTTTTATAATTTTTAAAAAATTACTGTACTTTTCCCATTTTTTTCAAGCTCACCACATTATACCCGAGAAAAACCTCACCATTTAAAATGCAAGAAGGTTTTTTGTCACTATGCTTTATTTTATGTGTATCTCACAAATCCCAATTTTGATGCATAACAAAAAAGGGAGAAAAGATTGCCATAGTTTTAAAGTAATCAAGAAGCCATACACAAAGCAACAGAATCCTTTTAAGCAGGATTCAAATAGAAGCCACATCCATTTGTCATCCAAAAAGCTGCTTAAAATTCAAAGATATATAACAGGAGAATAAGTTTCTCACAGTCAGTGTCATTCAAGTAGAACGTGAAAGAATAGATAATCAAAGGGAAATCATCAGAATATCTCAAGAAAAAAATTATCATGATGTGTCAAACAAGCAGTCTTATTGGAACAAGCATCAATAAGTTTTCCAAAGTTATCCTTCATTTGAAAGATAATGGTGAGACCTCCACTCTAGTAACAAATTCAGAGTCATTGCTTGAAGGAAACAGGTATCCTGCTATGCAGAAGTTTCAAGTCTCATTTTGAAGGGCATGGATAAATCAACATGCTGGAGATGAAATCATGTAATAATCATATTCAAATAGCAATTGTCAGAATACAGTGCAAAAGGTGTATCAAAGCAGATATAAGTTAAAATAATAGAACTTACTGTCGAAAAACTGAACTTTCTTTTCAAGCTTATGCTTAGCTTTTAGCAAGGGATCTTTTTTAGCACGAGACGATGAACTGCAGCAGCCAGAAACATAAATAAAAGTTAACCAGCAAAACAGGCAAACTTCTGAAATTCTGAAAAAAAAATTCTGATTCAATCTAAACTCTCTAATATCTCAAAAGTCCAGTAGTATGCTAAGATTTCAGCAAGTTAATTAAATGTTTACAAAATAAACAGAATAAGATCAGTTAAGTGACACTGTCATCAATCCAAGTGAAGGCAACAATTGCGTCTCCAGTAACATCATGGATTAGAAAATATTGCTCATGCAGCCAGTACAACAACCATAAGCATGTTGACTTATGCAAGTGTATCAACAACCTAATAAATCACAAAAAATAAGTTTCAAGCAAGTGGAGTTAGTGTACCCACAGCCAGCTTCTACTTGAGCCCAATGGATACAAGTCACAAACACACACACACACATCATGCATACACAGACACTCTAAGTCACAAGCATGTGGGTGTGGTTGCAGGTAATTCACAGAATCACAATAAGTCAGCGTACCTTTTGTTAACTGGAGCCATTGACGATCAAATTTGAAGTTTGCAGCTGGAGAAAAAGAAGAGCGATAGATAATTATGTTCAGTTACAAATTCATATGAACTCAGAATGCTATAAAAATAGCAGATGACCAATGAGTCATCATCTTCCCATTTTAACTTCTGCAATTAGGTCAATTTGGATGTTCCCACTTGTTTTGCAAATCTGGATAGGTCATGTGACTAGCATGATCTAAAAACCCAATTCATCCAAATTTATGAGCAAGTGGATTTATTCAAGAATCAAGATTCAAGACTCTAACGGCAATGTTGGGGTAACAACTACACACCAAAAGATCCCATGCAAAAAAAACATTGAAATATAAGCAAATAAATAAATAAACATATATATATATATATGCATAAATTTTCTGAACTCACACCTGTTACAAAATAAAAGGGAAGATGGCAGGACCAACACAGGAAAAACAAAGAGTATAAAATTAGAAATTACAAAATTTTCTAATTGTGATTTTTGATTTTTCAAATAAACCCAAAAAAGTTTAAGGAGAAATAGCTACACAAAAATTACCATTTTCCATAACATCAGAAATTTATTAAATGCATACAGAAATATCCAACCATCAAGCCACATCCATCAACTAAATATTAAATAAAAAAATACTATTCATCCACAAGTGAGTGTAACACAACCACTGAGCACATGGTTCTTGTATGTGTTCGGGTTCAGCTTTGCCATGTAAGCGCTGTTGCTGGTAATCTAAATACAAAATTAGATTGTGAATAATGGCAAATTAATAATGTTTACATGTTCCGAGGATGATTTAAATCTTTTCTAAAAATATGAAAAATTTTCAATGCCAATGCATGCTCACAGTCTCCTGAAACTAGTTGATACACTGTTTGAATGGGCTAATTCAGCCCTCATTGGCCCCATATTCAATAAGATGTGAATGATTTTGCTATATGAACCATGTAGTTCATATCCATACATCTGATCCAAAAAAGCACAGAAACTGCAAGCATCGGCTCTACAATGCATAAACGAATCTGTGCTTAATAGATGGATGATTGCTCATTGTCTACATAAAAAGGCAAGGGCAGTGAATAATGGAGTCTTTACTGCACGAGTATTAAATGAACAATGGAGTTGATTGCTTATAGTTACTGCACACATCAAAAATTATAAAACTAAGAACACAAAACAAATCAACATAGAAGTTGCATCATTCTCATCACAGATCAAAACTATTGAAAAAGAATTTAAAGAAAAAATTCAGAACACAGGCAAGTTGATTATGTCCTGATTCTGGACGCTACCTATGCATATTATCAGAGGAAAAGAAAACTTAAAATGATAATACACAGCCACCATCACGCGGATATTGCATCTTTCAAGAGAATGGCTGGAATCGACTTATGCAAGTGACTAAAACAAAGAAACCTTAGTCAGCCAACATTGCCTCCTCAAATCTAAGTGCCAAGCAAGCTTTTCTCCAGCTCAACAGTATCACATTCAAGGGATTTTCACGAGCTATATATTAAAAATGCTAGTTGTTGGCAATAAGGCATGAAGCGAAAACTTAAAAACGATAAGAAAAAGTGATGACTATTCGGATGGACATCCTGCTGACGATTCTAACTTTCACAGCGTGTATTCACTAGTCACCAAGATGGGTCTCTGAGCCCTCTACTTCCACTGCTGGGAAAAGAGGACTCAAAGCCCTTTATCATCATCGACCCAAAGCAAGAGGCAAAGAGAGAAAAAGAGGGAGGGAACAGCAGTAGAGAGAGAAAGAGAAAGGGGGGTGAGATATCCCTTACCTCCCACCGGCCGAGGGAGATGCGACGGCACCGGAGGAGGAGGAGCGGCCGCCGTTGCTGAGCCTGAGGGGCGGGGAGGAGGAAAGCAGGTAGCGTCGAAGAGGAGGCACAGCCCAGGAGGCAGCCCTGGGTCCGACTATTTACCGCGGCCGTTTCGGGGTAAATCTTTTCTTGATTTTCCGCGCCATCAAACTAGCGGGTGCCTCCTTTTTTTAATATTTTATTTTTTCTAATGTTTCTTTTTTTAAATGATTAGTCGTAGACAATAAACTGAATAAACAGCAAGGTGTTGAACAAAGCAAAACAGCTCGTGAACAAAATTAGACAGAAATTCAGAATCATAAATAAACATGAAAACATAACTGAATATAATATAATGAAGTCGAGAAAATAAATAATGTCCAACACACATAAAGTGCAGCAAAATGAATAACGGCGGCACAAGATTTAGTGTTTTAGTAGCTTTCTTATGAAAGCAATTTGATAAGAAGAACACTATATTATCAGCATACTGAAAACACCACATTTTTGTTTAAAGAAAAGTGACGTGGTTATGGATATTGCTTTGGACATAATTACATCATGTTGTCTATAATGGAAACATGTGTCACAAAAAATGTATATCGCAATATTCTTCTTATCAAACGCCCTCTATAAGTACATTATTTATAAAAAACTAAATAATCATTCAGAGGATTTATACACTTCTGTATTCACATCTTAAGTCCATGGATGCAAAGGGTTCAGATCTTGGCGGCAGCTTAGTATGTTGCTGGTAGGATTGAACTTGGATTTGAGAAGACAAAAATGTGATCATGTTACCAGAGTGCACCAAAACAAGGTTGTGTTCAGGGGTGGAGCTAGAAATTTTTCCTGAGAGGGACACAATTATGGTTTCAAAATTTTGACAAGAGTAGAAATATCATTTTTCGAAATTTTTATATAGGATAGATGAATTTTTTAAAATTAATATATAACTTTTTAATTATGGTTGTTTGTGGTAGTGGACAGAATCCAATTTTTAATGCATTTAATTAGCCTAGAGATTTTTCCTTAATGGTACTTATCCTTTTCATTTTTTCCCTATCTTGATTCTTTCTTAGTTTTTTTTTTTTTTCAAGCTTTCACTCAAAGTTTGGACGCATCCATCCATGCGTCCAACATGAGAGAGCCCAAGGTAAAAGTCTTCACAGAGGTTTGTTGGTTCAGTATAATTAAGGACACCCTTACACTTAAAATAAAGTAATTTTAGAAGCCAAAAAGTTAACCAGCTGATTTTTAAATCCTCCAAATAATATATTTTCAATTTGATTCTTTGGTTTCCTAATGTAAAAATTGACATTATTTAGTTGAAATTGTGAAACAGACAAGTTATTATATAATATTCTCGAGATCATTCTTAGGAAAACAGGTAGGTACTAGACCCTTATATACCAGATTGGACAAGAGCCATCGATTTTAAGGAGATTAGAAAGATGAGATTAAGTTAAAAAAAAATAAAAAGCAAGCTGCATTTTCTGGAGGAAGAAGTGGCCTTCAAAAGAAGGTCGTGGAACTGGATTAAGGAAACTGATTTGTTTTCTCTTAAAATCCGGTTTGGTTTCTATTTTTTTCAACTTAATATCTACCCTGCTATTTCTTTAAACTCGACTGCTCATATGATTCTCATCCACACTAGCATGTAAGGGTCTGATAGCTACTCATTTTCCATCTTCATGTCTAAGTTTGCCCTCAAACAAAGTGTAAAGCTGTCGTTTATTAATATGACAGTTCCCACCACCCAATTTAGCAGTCATCCATCTAAGGATGGATTTGTCCAAGTTTAAGAAAATGGATCATAGATTGATAAAAATAAAAGCTAGAGTCGTCCAGAATGTAGCTAAAAACACAGAACAATTCATAGAAAATTTTTCTAGGCTACTTTGGAGGCTGATTTGAAATCCATCTCCGTTTCCAAACCGACGGTAGATTTCATCTGAGCGTATATGGATCTCGAATGTGCAGATCTGAAACACTCGAATCTAAACAAACAAACATAGCCTTAGTTTTAAATGCACTTGTTTTGCGTTGATTCCTCGATGGTAAAAAAGAACCACAGTAGTGACAAATGAATAAACAAAAAGTGCAAGGCTCGATTATCGCCCCCCACCGCTTAAAATAGAAGAAGAGGTGCAGGGAATTTAGGAAACGAGAATGAATAGACGAACACGAGGGTGGGTGTTCGGGCCCAACACCCAAGATCCCTCCACTGATGAACAAGACAAGAAAGACAGAACGCTGCTAATCATCTTTCCAACTCTTAAAAGAGAACATTCAAACATGAGAGCAAGTATCTAACTATGCCACGTCTCTCTAGATAAAAGATTTGAGGCCACCAACTATGAACAAGAAAAGCCAAGTCCTAAATAGCAAGATGCAACTTGTGCACGTCTTTCCATCTTCCTTCGGACATGCAGAACCAGATTCAAATCCCACACACACACACACTTAGCTATGGAGAAAGATACAGACTGGCCATGATCATTTACTAATTAGAGAACTAAGCAATGGTGGATAAATCTTCATTTAACATGCTCGAGCATGGAAGCACGGACGCATGCATAAATGGGTACACCAAATTCATAGAGAAGCGACTATGTACACCAGTCAAGCACTAAGCAACTTATGAAAGGGAGAGCAGATGCGGCTGGTACTTCCAGAGCAGCCGGGACATGGAAGTCCGTCCTCTGCGATTCGAGCTTTGGAAACTACCAAACGCCGACCTCGAAGATCCCGTCTTCGTTAGCGCACCCCCTGAACATCCCCACACAGTTGAACCCGAAGGTGACGTCGCCATTGCTGGAAACCGCAATGAGCCCGCCCTTCCCCTCCTCCAGCCTCTCCCTGATGGCCCAGTCCACCGCTTCCTTGACCCCCATCCCTTTGTACTCCATGAGGGCCGACACGTCCCGCGCGAGCGTCGCCCGGATGATCGCCTCGCCCTCGCCCGTGGCCGACACCGCGCACAAGTCGGACGCGTAGGTCCCGGCACCAATGAGCGGCGAGTCCCCGATGCGGCCGTTCATCTTGTTCATGAGCCCGCCCGTCGACGTCGCCGCCGCGCACCTCCCCAGCACGTCCACCGCCACGCACCCGACGGTTTCCGGAGCGTAGACGGAGATCGGCAGCCCGTTCATCTGCAAAGCCTGCTCAATGGCTGACATCCCTCCGGTTCCTTCCTCGAAGCCGCAGGAATCGCGTCCTATGAGAGGTATCCGGTAATCAAACTGCCATACCCAACAAATTTTTTGTTCAGATTAATCAGTAGATGAAGACCATTGCTTCCCAGAGTATTGACCACACTGAAAAAGGAAAATGCAATATTTGAACTCATAGTCGTTTTCCATCTCCATACCACAATGCTATTGGCCTCCTTGGCCAGCTTCAACATCTTTCGATTATCCTCTGTGATGAAGAACTCGTTGTCCACCACTTCTAACCCCTGCACCCACAGAAAATCTAGAAGGTGAGACAGAAACATAGATTTTACTTGATGAGAAAGCCTGTAATAACTAATAACCCGTTCCAGATGAATAAGAAATTAACTGGGGTTGGTTTCCAAAGTATTACCTGCTGCCGAGCGAACTCCTCGGCACCATCAAAGGCGAGGTAGGAATGAGGGGACTTGTCCATGACAAGGCGTGCGAGGGAGATGGCGCTCTTCACTGTGGAGACGCCGGAGACGGCGCCGCACCGCCTCTTCTCCCCGTCCATGATGCTCGCCTCCATCTCCACCGTCCCTTTTGTCGTCAAGGCCGACCCTCGCCCCGCATTGAAGAATGGATTCGACTCCAGTTCTCTCACCTGCATTCACCACCAAATAATATTTACGATCATCGCAGGAATCAGAACAAGAAAGACTTCTACCATCATGCCAACCCCAACGAGGGAGCAAGAGAGAGAGGGAGGGAGTTCTTACGACAAGCTCAACAACGTCGACGGCCGGAAGGGAGGATTGGAGGGCGGAGATGCCGAGACGGAGGCAATGAGAGAGGATTTGCTTGGCCTCCTCCTGACGATGGGGAGGAAGCCTCGGATCAACTCCGGCACCACCATGAACAGCGATCGCCCAGCCTCCCATTCTCTTCTCTCTTTCTCTCTCGCTTTC
The DNA here is from genome assembly GCA_011799765.1 of Nymphaea thermarum. NCBI lineage: Eukaryota > Viridiplantae > Streptophyta > Magnoliopsida > Nymphaeales > Nymphaeaceae > Nymphaea > Nymphaea thermarum. The sequence goes on along the minus strand of JAANDH010000161.1, from coordinate 318,341 downwards.
CCTCCCTCGTTGTTGCGCCGTGGTGCGACCATTCCCTCTGCGTCCCGCCGCTTAAATAGCCGCCGGATCTCAAGCGCCCCACATTGCCAAATTTGAATTCTTGAGTTGGATTCCACTTCTCCTTGTGCTCGCCACGTGTGGGAGCCTCCTTAGTTCCTCCATCTCCGGAAATTGAATTAAAAAATTTCCTAGAGATTAGGACAACTCAGGCCTTTGACTCCCGAGGACGAACTTGCCCCCCAAGTCAAACTGACGTCGAAATCTGCCACGCCAATTATCGCTTGCCCACGTGAATAAATAGTGGGATAAGATAAAATGTCCATTTTAATTGTCCTATTTGGTGGTTGCCACTTGCCAGAAATAAAAACCATTGATAAAAATTAAGTAAACATAATCCTACCGACCGAACCAGTGCCCATAAAACAAATTTAACACTTAAAAAAAAAACTTGAGAAAACATTTGTTAAATCAAAGGAAAAGTATATACGAAGTAAATATACCGTATTTGTTATAAGATTAGGGAAACACCAACTTTGTGAAGTGGGAGATTGCTTGGTTCGTTGGTTGAGTTAGGGGCGACGGAAGTGATGAAGAAGATGATAAGATTGTCAATTTGGCGCTGATGAGGCGGTGAGATGGAGAGGAGTGGAGATGAAGATCAAACAAACGAAGTGGAGATCGCGTGAATGGTTTTGTATCTAAGCGAGCGTCTGAAGTTTTTTTTTAGTATCTGTCATGGCTGGTTCTAAATTAGCAGCCAGCTGTTACCACTTTTTTAATTTAAGGGAATGGTTGGTGCTGATTTGGAGGAGGTGGTATCAGGGAATCACAGGAAGAATATGATTTAGCATTCTCATGATTGTCTTTCCTGCTAATTGCTTAAGTCTCGGTATCGCGTCGGGTCGGGCCGGCCCGGCTTGATAAAAATGTAAAAATGAGGCCCATTAACTTTAACGGGCTGGCCCGAGGCCCGGCCCGTTTTTAAACGGGCCGGGCCCAAGTCATATCGGGTCTCGGGCTTCGGTCATGGGCTTCGGCCCGGCCCGTTATTGAAAAATAGTTTACGGCTGCGCTGGGCAAGCTCCTTCTTCAGCCGAGAGATGTGAGAGGAAGGTGCAGAGCACCGTTTGGACCATACGGGCGATTGCAGATGAAGGCGTTAGAGGGTAGGGACGCGTGAGAGAGATGGAGACGAGTTGGGGTCGGAGTAGACGAAGCGCCGGAAGACAGGGACGCGAGAGAGAGAAGAACCGGGAGGAGATGCTCGCCGGAGGAAGAGAGAAAATCGAGAGGAGGAGAGAAAGTACACAGGGTGGCTCCAACTTCAGAAAATCACCAAAATTCGTATGAAGCTCTAAATGAGCTGAATTTTGGTCCACAGCTCCTTCAGATAGATATGAAGACATGCTCCAAATTTGACCTGCAAAGGAGTCTCCTAGCTCAGTCGATGACCTGAAGAAGATGGTCACCGCAAATGCAATCAGCGGAGGAGCAGCCGATGGTCACCGCAAATGCAATCTCTCGAGTCTCGACGGGCGATGGGCGACGGCGACGCAGACGACGGAAAACCCTAACTCTCTAAGCTGCTGCTCAAGTTCATTTTTATTTAACCCTAAGTTCCTAACGAGCGTTAGTAACGATGTTCATTTAAAAAAAATAAAAAATAAACAACGGGCTTCGCGGGCCGCCGCCGATCAAAGCGGCTAGCCCGCGCCCGACCCGTGAGTTACCGAGCCGGGCCGAGCCCGGTAACTAACGGTCCGACAATTAGAAAAGCAAGGCCCGGGCCCGAGACGGGCCGGGTACTGGGTACCCGGCGGCGGCCCGGCCCGGTGCCCAGGCTTATAATTGCTATATTTAAATACAAACACATATCTCTCTTTCTCTCTCTTTCTCTCTCTCTATATATATATATATATATATATATATATATATATATATATATATATATATATATATATATATATATATATATATATATATATACACGCACTTAGTTCGTGCTTGATTGCTATATTTAAAAATAAAAACACACTTGATAGAGATTAAGTAAAAAAAAAAACTCAGATTATATTTTCAAAAGATTGAAGTGCTCTTAAAATGAGGAAACAAATGGTCAGAAGATTTCAGTTTATATATATATATATATAACAAAGATTCATCACCATTTGGAGGTATCCGATCACTCACGTTGCATTGGGATGCATGCATGATAAGCTGAATGACAAAAATGCAAGTTTTTGATTTTTCCCATTGTATCCTTACAAGAAGAGTTCACTTGTCCTTGTTAAATTTTCGGTTTGGAATGCTTAAAAATGTGAACTTGAAAAGAAAAGATGTACGAAATTTTTAAATGTAGTTCAACTTTTGTAAGGTAAATTTATTAACGATCTTATATTTGTCGGCTCATAAAAAATTATATATTTTTAAATTAAATCCTTGTGATTTATTTGTAAGCATGTAATTTAGTTATTAAATAATTTAAATTGCATTCATGTGGTTGGGTCCACGGAAAACAATTTTGGAAAACTTGAACGTCATCATATGCGTCATAGATGTATGTGTTCATTATTTTAAATGTCGATTTTTTTTTGAATGAGTCGTTGTTGTCCGACCTCATCGGATCTAGCATAATCTAGTATCAAGTTGAGGTTCATAATTGGATTTAGAAGAGCTATGACATAAGCTAAAAACTGCAGGTCTATGACAGTAAAACTTTTATATGATCAAGTTGAGAAATTATGGGGCGTTTGATAGATTGGAAATTTTCCAAGAACATGTTTTCTTGTGAAAATATTTCAGAAGTCACAACTCCTTGAGTCCTTTCTCCTTCTCTTGAAAATTTTCCAAAAGAGTGAAACTTGTCGTGGACATTTCGTCCATGTTTGACATAGTAAACTACATCTAGGCAAAATCATAGCAGGTTTTATATTATAGCCTCTAACAAGGGATCATGTGTTATCGATAAGAAATGACATAAACATCGCTCCTAAAAAGGCATACAGATCGGAAAAATTTGCTTACCAGAAAAAAGCCTGATACCCAACTGCAGCCAAGCCAACTTTAATGGGCCCAGTCTGGGCAGGCCTTTTTCAGGTCCGATCAGAAATTCGACCTTTTACTGCAACTAGCTGTCCAATCTTAGCACCGAAATATATATACATATGGCCTCGGTGGCAGAGATACATGGGGCGCCCACACCAAACCATCAAAAGTTTCATTGAAGAAAACCGATGCTAAACTATAGTTTTAAAATTTTAATAGGACTGAAATAAAAATTTTCCATTTTTTATGTATAAATTAAACTAAATTTCTTTATATTTACATATAACTTTTTAAAGTTTTTAAAAATTGAGTGGCGGCCAAGCCCCTGCCGCCCCCTGATGACTCGGGCACCCCTCAACCAAAATATATGGCTTCTCCACTGCCTAGTTGGTACCAACTTACCATGGCTTTATTGATCCATGAAACTAAAAAAGTTCACTCTGACTAACGAAGCTCTGCACAAGAATCACAAAGTAGATTCTTCAAGATTCATCATCTGCCAAAGCAGCTTTTTCCAGTTTGTAGCAGCTGAAGAATATTCACACTTTTCGGGCATACATCCTTTCGTTCGCCAAAGACAACAAAGCGGAGACATGGCGAATCCCTAAGAGGATTTGGCAAGTATGAAAAGTTCATATTTCTGATCCCTGTTCTTCTTCTTCATTTTCTTGGATTTACATGCTGGACAGCTGATAAAGATGTGAGCATGACCTAAGGACCACAATTGTTTCCACTTTAGTCTGTGGTTATGCACATGCATCACCAACTTGTGTTCTTTACAGTAAGTTCTACAGCATGAATCTCTTGTTCTTTAGAAAAGTTTGGTAACATGAGGCAACATGAACACAGTAAGTTCTTACCAAGCGAACCCACCCATGAGACATGTCATTACCTACAAGCAGTTCAAGGCTTCCCTTTCGAGTCCTTAGATATACAGGCACATGTTTGTGTGTGTTTATATGTATATGTGTGTGTATATGCACATGATATATTTGGGGAATTACTACTCATAAAAAACTTAGTTTCTAAGTATATATGTATGTATATGCACATGATCTATATGAGGAATTGCTACTCATTGAAAGTTAGTCAATCCAACCATATAGACCCCGAAGGGTAGTAGCATACTGGGCAACAAGGTTGTCGGCTCCTTTAACGATTTAAGTTGAGTATTGGAATGGTCAGTGTCACGTCCCAATGTGCTTTACCTTTGGACCGTAAAAGTTTTCGAAGCATGCTCTGTGAAAATCCAAGAAGGCGGGCACAAGAGGGGCAGTGGTATCTCTTAGGGGCCGTAGAATGAACCACTCACCCTTAAGAAAAAAAAAAAAATCAAACCGTACATTTTAATTGAAATTACCATTTTTGATATGTGACAATGGCATCCAAACTCGACTTTGTGTTGAAAGGCCATTATAGAAAATACTCGGGGACATGTGGATGACACTCTTAAAAACCCGGTTTTATGAAAACTTGGTTCCGTGAAAACCTAAGTTTCTTAAAAAACTTGTATTTATGTTTAGGTGACAACCCAATACAATTTTTTCGTGAATAACGTGGAAAAGAACGGGTTATTCAATCTTCTTTCGGAAATCAAGTCTTTTTCAAAACTGGGTTTTCTCAAACTCGAGCTTGATGTCATCCAAACACTCCAAAATCACAGTTCTAGTCGTCATCAAATGCATCATAAACTGCAAAATTTAGAACAAAAAAGTTTGTGAGTGATCTCAGTCCTCCAACCAAAGCATTTACATCCTAACTAAAGTATTTGGGATCGATTAGACTTGATTGAGACAGATACTGGAAATGTTTCTCAGTCTCGATTGGTGGCTGACGTAGCCATGCCCATGGGCCGCCACTGGTGCATTTCCAGGCAAGATGGCAATGAGAATCTTTAGGAAGCGTGTCCCAATCAAACATGTTGGCCACTACAGAAGGACAATTTAGACTTAAGGGAATCATGGTGTCGCCCTTCCTCTCACTCCCGGAGTTCCACCGGCCACAGAGCTTGGATTCTTATGAGATTCCAGCTCAAGACAACGACGTTCACGGAGAATCTTCTCCAATATAATGAACAGGATATTCATTTTGAAAGAGGCCACCTAACTTCTAGCAAAAGAACAAACTATAAAGTCAAGATCAAACGTCTCGAAAATCAAAAGAACAAAGTCATGATCAAACATTCAAGTAAAAGAAATTCAAATTTTAGTGACTTCAACAAAATGGGTGTAGGGATATGATCGCTGTCGAAGCTATTTTGGACTGTGGGTGGGATTAAACGCGCACTGTGGCTTTATGCTTCACATGATTTGACCGTCCATGGCGGATACCAAGTGGGATTCCATGAAAATACTGGTTTCATGTGTGTGTTGAAGGGGTCGACATCGTTTTCAAGAACACTGTTTTACGAAAACCATGGTTTGCCAGGCCGAACTGAAGTTATTTCTAGTGCTGTCTCGTATCGCTCTGCAAACTGAAACGATATTTCCGGCCCATGCAGAGCTGGAAATCAATGTACTTATTAGTTAACTTTCAAACAGAGAATAGCTCAATAAAAGCTTATACATAAGTATTTTAAAATATTTATCAACTAGTGCAAACTGAGACACTTTTGTCATGTTAGCTTCAATGAATTTACTTATTCAAGTAAGTAATAAGGGTGACATTCGAGTTGAAGGGTGTACCGTAGGATCTTGTGTCTTGATGAACCGATTTGATGCCGATACGTGGGCACTTTAAGCACAGAATCAGGAGACCAGTGCTCCAGATCATGCTATCCGCATCAACTACCACACAAGCCAGCACTGACTTGGGCAGGCTGTTTTTGTGGACCTACAGAGAAGAGGGTTCGGCTTTTCATGGCCCCACATTCCACTAATAAAAGAGCATGGTCCAGAGCCGTGTTGAATTAGGTTTTGTTCTCATTTTCAAGATTGTGGTTGCTCTAAACTGTTCGTGTAGAGAGACGGTCCATTCAATGGATTCGTTAATGGTCTGCTTTCAAGTTTAATCAGTCTCTAAATTGATCTAGTGTTATGTAAGAAGAGAACACCCAAATAAAAGTAAATTGTTTGCATACTTTCCGAATTTCATCTCATCGAGTGTTGCTTTTTCCTTTTTGATCAAGCTATTGCATGATCTAAAGATGGTTGACACTGCGTCTGGGTTAAAATTTTACCGCACACTTCTTATTTCTTATGAAGGAAGTGGTGGAAAACATACAATCGCTTGATGAGATATTCTCTGTTGTATACGAAAGCAAAATGCAATAACAGGGATGAAGTTGCTTTCAATGCCCCTCCATTATGAGGGAACAAATGCACATGAAGCTTAGTGTGTCCATTCATTAAGATGACACTGGTTTCCAACATAGATCACACAGTCTAGATTCATCTTCATTATGTCGCTGGAATCTCTACTGCCCAATTAGGGTCCAGAAGGATTCGGACACAATAGGTCTCGATAATTGACATATGACTCAGCAATTCATTCAGCAAAACAATTTTTTAAAGTTATGGAGCAGATCCAGTGGTGGGACCTCAAATCCCGAGGAACATAGCATAGCTGGTTGAGTTGGCGTGTTGGTGAAAGTTCGGTCATGAGTTTGATTTCCGTGGGCTAATATTACTTCTCTAAACTGCAAATGGAAGATGCGTTGCGCTCTAGTTGATGGGTGTCCCACTTACCACCCAGATCTTGAAGTAGCCCGAAACCCTGAGAGCAAGAGGAAAGAACGTGGTTTTGACCTCTCATTGAAGCGCGAGTGGTAGGATCTCATAAAGGGCCACCCTCCAACTCATTTTTCCGTCAAAGCGCAGCATTTAGAACCACGAGCTTAAGACCCCTACTGCTCACTAAAACTATAGATCTACAGTCAAGAGGGAAGGAACGACTTCAGATCTACAGGCTTCAGAATTTAGAGGTTCAAGATGTACAGCTTACGGAAGGGTAACTAGTGCATCTCCTAAACAAGGAAAGCTCCTCCTTGAAATATAGGGATTTGGGATCTACCTTCGAGCTAAATGCAAACACAGTTTCAAGGGGAAAGTAAAAAGGGTTTTGGGCCGCTACCAAGGTGGGATATGCATCGATGCCTGTACCACATGTTGGGCTGCTAGAAGGTGGCGTGTTTGCAAACGCATGTTGGGCTTCTACCAAGGTGGCGTGTATGTAGATTACCTGACCCTTGATGTTTGCAAACCCATGATAGAAGGAAAGAAGAAGTCTCTGTTAGTGTCAATCTCAGACGAGATTGCGAACGATTTGTTGGTTTAGATAATTTGGCTGCAATTGAGGAGCCGGTAAAAATCTGATTATCAGTTCGATTGTTCTGGATACTACCCTTTTATAATGCTAACAATTGATATGCGCCACTTTAGTTGACAGACATATCATTACCCACTTAGGTCCCAAACCAGCCCTCGATCAAACCCATAATGCGCTTTCAAAAGCACGGTTGTTAAACACACCATCTACGAACTACTTTTCACCTTGATGGACCAACTCAACAAAAGCAGTCAATTTAACCAGCCAGCTTACAATTCTTGGCATTCCAGCTTCTGGAAGAGACCATGCGACCAGCTTAAGCAAGGATCAGTGAAAGAATTTGAACCATAAAAAGATGACCTCCGAAAGATTAAATTTCATCTATAAGAACACCATAACGCAAAATCACCGTAACCAACCTTTTTTATTGCACTGAGATGACCATAAGGCCTTAAAGTAGCAAGTTTTCACAAACATAAGCCAAAGAAAATATTTCAATCGCAACATTTTTTTTTTCCTTGCCATCACAATGAGGTTAGGATGGAAAAGGAGGACCAAGGGACTAGAGGAAATTAAGGCAGAGAAACATGCATAATTATTTGCACAATAAAAGCATACATGGACGTGTTATGTCAGCCATTAAGTAGACAGTTTTGTATTTCTCTGAAGCACTACCTCACATAAATATTCAGATAACCATGAGTTGATTTATTGCCTATCGCCAAGAGATGATGAAGCCGCCACAATCTTTTCTGCTCTTAAGGAAGAGGCGTCCTTGACACACCTACTTCTAAAAGCAATAACCTCCACTTCACCTTGAAGCTTCAATTTAATTGATCATCTGATCAATATACATCTGATTGGAGATCCCTCAGAGCCAACCAAGCGGAGCGGTAGGCAATGTAAAGAGTAGATACCAGGCTCAACCTCGTCAAGCATTAAGCCTTCCACAAGGATAATTTCCTGCCACATTTGGAATCAGTCACTGTTTAATTTAACGTTGTCCATAGTCAAAGCCACAAAGAAAAACTAAGCATACAAAAATCGTCATATTGGACAAAAAGAGAATCCTCATTAACCTAAAATCTGTGTCTTAGTTCATATGCCATACGCCATATTTCGTAGATAACCACAGATAGCCATTCACCGAATCAGTATCACCACATGTGCATCAAATGGCAGGTACCGTATCAAGAAAAGAGGAGAACCCAAATCTAACTTGATCTTCTAATTTAAGTACATGAAAACTTGTGGAATGACAACACATGCAGCCCCGCCAAATTTTGTTCAGCTACTAAAGTTCAGCATATTCTGCTTCTTAATGGAAATGCACATATTATAGGATAATGGCCCTAGAGAGGTAGGATTTTGGATGAGACGTAGACAAAATTTAGTGTAGGTACACCGTTCAAACTGTGGAGACCAACCCTGACATGACTTTGTAAATCTCATTTATGGTAAAGTCTCAACGTGCTATATTTTTTTATTTTTACAGGAACATGATGCAAATAGGCTACTGTACTCAAATCATGTGCACCGTGGATATGCAGCTATCAAAAATTGAAGATTATTATCCTTTATGCTCTAACTAAATGCATATATTTCTCTCAACCATACCAGCATTCATGTGAGATAGACATAAGAACATGACAATTGACATGATCGAGAATACATGGAAAAAATTTATTTTTATCTGATATATATAAAAAAAAAACATAATCTGTTAAAAAATAGCTAATTGAAAATTTATCCCTGAGAACTATGTCAGCATTTTCAAAATCTAGTGACACAAATGAGAGATCCTGAAACATACAGCAACCCCTGTACCTAAAATCTTTTTATTCAAAATTCACCAATTTATGACAACCTTGGCCCCTTCGACATTATTTCAGAGAATGTAATATATAATAACTTTTAAACCGAGAAAAACCAACATTCCTAAAGTAGCAGAAAATGGAAAAGCATGGAACAAATATTGTCTACATTAGGGTGTGAGTGGCAAGATGGGGTGTCTCAGACTCTCTCTTGTCGCCAGCTTGCAACTCCAGGAGTGTGAAAGTTCAGTGTATTTTCAGGACAAACGAGTGAATATCTTGTGTTTGACACACAGTGGTTGAGATGGAGTGCTTCAAACGTAGTCCACCTATGCAAATATGTCCTTTATGATAAGATCCGGAATAGGAGCCACTCTCTCAGATCTGATGTCAAAGTGAAGGTAACAAAAGCATACTTTCATAATATAAAAAACCCACATATAAAACATATTCTTTCAGATGGTTGATGATAGTAAAAAAGAAAAATAAAAAAACTTCGTGCAAACAGTAAGTTCAATATCACTGCACAGAACAGTAAGAGATAGTGCCAAACCTTGCTCTTCAGAAGAACCAAATGAGCTGGAATCAAGTCATTTTCATATGCAGCAACAGAAAGATAATCAGTTCCTGTTTCAGATATAGAAGAGAAACATAATGTCAGGAAGTAATTGAAAGCATTGAAGTACATTGAAAGATGTACAAAATGACCTTAACCTCAGCAAAGCTGCAAAAGATAATTTAGAAAGGAGAAAGGCAAGTTCAAGAACACAAAGTTAAAAGAAAGAACAACTTCATATGGAACATGTAGAATTCCACCAGTCACTAGAATGTTAAAGCTTCCCAGACATTATATAAGAATGTAAAACTTTTTAGCATATCTTAGCTTCCAAAAGAATAAGAACTCTTGCAGTAAGCTAGCCTATGGCACCTAGTGAATTAGATGAATATGAATTTTCTGTCAATGAAGCTGAGCAAGAAATATGTATAGCTCATAAATATAACAAAGTAAACCAATAATAAAATAAGTATCCACCAAAAGTAATCAGTAACGGAATCACATTGAATGAGAATCTCTTCTTTGTAGAGAGAAATAGATGTGTAGATTGGTTTAAACTTTCTGCCTACCGATCAGTTTAATGTCAGTATTGTCCACCAACCACTGTGCACCATCTTCTGTGAATCCCACGTAACTTGTATCAAACTCCTTTTTCCACATGAGCTTCCTGAGGAAAGAAGCATGTATCATCTCATAAATGTACCAACATATAATAATTGAACAAGAAAATTTAATGCTGGAATACACATGAATAGTTAATAATCACAGATCCATGAGCTCTAACATAAAACATCCACCATCACCTCTAAAGGTAATAAATTCGGCATTCTAATCAAAATGAAGTCATCAAGTAAAAGTAGATGCACAAAGGTACAAAAGTACATCAGTCCACCAGACTGATATCGATTCTAAATAACACTAACAATTGGTAAACAAGTCAAATAAGTACTGCCAGGATGATGTTTCTTTTTGCTATTTCCCTACAGAGAAACAACATGAAGCTGCATCTATCCAAATGGAGAGCTAAGAATGGATAATCAACAAAATTCATGGACACAACCAAACATCGAAGTAATATCACAATTTCCATTATAGACAAAAGAATATGTACATTGCGATTATGGTACTCCTTCGACATGAATATCCTTCAACAAATATTGCATTGCTAGAATTATAGACATAAATGCATCATATTTTATCCAGATTCTAAAGCTGTAAAATTTTTAACCATGTTCCCACTACAAGAAATCTAAACTAAGTACCTCTGTATGTACTTCTGTAAACCATGCAGTGCCAAGAAAAATATGCTATATGCTACTTTCTCTTCAGAGAAACCCTCAAATATGCAAACAATAAACATATCAAAATGTCCCACGTCTCATTAAGGTCAAGTAGCTATTGGTAACAGTACCTCAGTTCAACTACACTAAAGGACTGCACATTGAAGTTTGAACAACTAACAACCTTTTTCTTATTTGCTATAGTCTATACAATGCAGGAAAATACAAGTATATGTACATGATACATTTAAATAAACAATTTGCTTTAAGCTACTATCATTATATTTCTAACAAAATGTATATTTGCTATCCAAACCAACCTACAATAGGTGCATGATTGACTGTGACAACAGGCAGGAAATTGAGGCAGCAAGAATAAAAGACTATAAGGTCATCTCATATCTAAGTTAATTAGATGGCAAACATTGCATCTCCAGTGTGGTTAAAAGACCTAAATGTATATATCAGTAATCAAGTTACAAACATAATGCAACCAAAATATGCTCTCAGATTTGAAGAAACCGAATGTCCAGAAAATATTTAGTGAATAAGACACCAAAAATTTGAAGTTCACAAAACATAAAAACTGAAAAGATCATGGTAATAAGTAACCTGTCTGTGTTTAATGTTCTAAAGAGAACACGCCGTACTCCCTTTGGAATGTTTAATGATTTCATGGCTTCAGCTGCAACAACCAAAAGAACTTGCATATTAATTGAATCATTGATGACTAGCTCAAATCAATCAGCGGATCAACCTTTCACATAATTGTGTCCTTTATATGACTTCTCAATACCCTTCTTTTGGTTACCATTCACTGATTTCCATAAAAGACAGAAAATTATGACAAAGCACAAAAGGCTAGCTTCATCCAATGATTAATAGAAAATACAAAGTTCTTACATTTCAAAACCACAGCTGGAATTGATTCAGCCGAGGATCAATTCGTTTTTTTCTAACAGAGAATCATGCAAATAAGAAAAACATCAAGTTAAAGATGAAAAGCTGTGCTACTAAAAAATGAATATTGAATCAATCTCTTTACTGCAAAATGCAGGATAGGATCCCCAAACATTTAGAAACAAGCTTCAAGGGTACTTGGTTATATGTGTAAGTGTTATATTGACAGCTACTAGCTTCAGTTCTTGAAATGGAGCCAAAGGCAACAGAAGGCCTGTGAAGTCTCCAACTCAACTTTTCACAGCCATGGTGCAATTCTCAGGCAAGCAATCAAAGAAAAACTAAATGACAAACATCGGCACAAGAACCCTATGCATAGGTTCATCTAACACTAACCTGGATTTTCCAGGGAATCGAAAGAGCTAACAAATATGTATATTAAAGTGCTTATTGAGGACAGAAAGCAATTCGATGTCCAAACATTAATAGGAACATCTTAAAAAATGTTATTGCTTTTGATGGCAGTACACTTATTTTTGCCACAGACATACATCTCTCACACACCACACATGCACATATGTGCGCACAGATCCACAATGAAATTTGTGTACTCACCAAAGATATAGACCATTCGTAGATGAAAATTGACATGGCAATATGCAGTAATCATTTCCAACCACAGTCATTTCAGTTGTTCTACAAAAGACTCACCAAAGAAACTTTGCAGTTCTATAAAACAGCCACTAAAGTGGCATCCAATCTTTATTAAACTACATAGGCAGTAGTGAAAGTTAGTTCAGCAGACTCACAACAAGAAATAAGTTTGTTAATTTGAAGTGTGGTAACATCAATATAATCATGGAGTTTGTTTGATTAGCCACTAACAGACCAATTAAGCAACCAGGTGACTAGTCCACGGGCACAAAACTGTTAAGACCCAGTTCTCTGGTCTACTCAACTTACTTTAGTTGACTAGCCAAACAGGTCTTTGACTGACAATTCCTTACATTAGGTAAGGACGTAAGGTCTATATATATATATATATATATATATATATATATATATATATATATATATATATATATATATATATATATATATATATATAACAGATGCTACGTTAATGTAGTAGGAGTGGGTTTGGGTTTTACTGTTTAACCGTTACCTGTTCAACCTCTAATAAGTAAACCTGTATATAACACTTCCTATGGCTATATAATGAATTCTAACAGTAGTCAGGAAATGATCTTTCTTGTAGTCAAGCTCCAATACCAGGTACAGTGCGTCTATCATTCAACGGCCCTGTGGTGCCATTCCTCTCTCCATGTTGTGCCCTTGAAATCTTAAATAAGGTCATGACTAGGGCTTTGGGTGTTACATTATTGTTAGAATTTATTTTGTCAGATTGATACAGGATGCTTGCCTCCTCTATTGTTGGGGAAATAAAGGGAAAAAATGTGGTATTGGATAAATAAGGAAGCCGGATTTTTTTGTTTCATTTTTTATTCCTGGTTTCCATTTTCTCTTCTTTTTCATTTACCACTAGCTGGTAGTATTTGATCTTCTTCAGCAATTTGAAACCCCAGGATTCCAAAACTTACAGCCTAGAGATTTCCGAAAACAGTTGGGAGAAATTTTGCTTTCATTAATCATACTTTTGAGTTTTGACACCAGACTTGTACCGAACAGACCTACTAGTTCCCACTAGCCTCTTTAGGGGCTTGGATAACTAGTGCTTTCTAGAGGCTTAATGGACTTTTTCAAATTTCTGATCTTAATAAAAAACACAGGAACAGACATACAAGCACACCTACATTGTGCATGGAAGCATGAAGACACACAGAGACACAAAATAAATTGGAATATAAATAAAGGTCGTGAGAAATAGAACATGCCTGTTATATTTGTGTCTCTAGGCACGTCAACTAGTAATGTATATCCTGCAACCAGAAAATAATTCCTTCAAATTTCACAGTTGAAGCAACATAGGACAAATAACAATAATTTTGAAATCTTGAAATCGGAAAAAAGTAAACAGGAAGCTTAATAGATTACGGTCTTAAAGCATAACATTTATGAAGCAAAGAACCCTAACTCCAAAGTAGAACGGGATCGACCACAAGTAAACAGAAAAATGCAGAAGAACAAGCAAAAGGGTCGGGAGCAAAGAGAGTACCGTTGAGAACGGCGAGATCGAGGGTGTCGACGTCGAACCCGGCTTCGAAGTACTCATCGTAGACGTGGCCGGGGGCGTCGACGTGGGTACCCGAGTGGGTCGGCATCTTGAACTCAGAGTTGTTAGCGAGGGAGCCATTCTTCATGCTTTTGGCGAGCCAGACGTAGCGGCCCAGACCCTCGGAGGAGTCCCACGAGGGCATGTCTTCTCTGTAGGCGTGGGTGATGTCGATAATCCGGCGGCCGGAAGGGTCGGCCTTGTCGAGCTCGGTGACGTCATTTCTGACGGAGCACTCCCCAGAATCGTAACCCGGGTGAGCACAAAACGAGGCCGAGATTATCTCGAAAGATAACAGGAGAAGGAGGAAGAAGAAGGAGGAGTATGCTGTTCTGACCACCGCCATGGCAAGAGGAGGAAGCGAGAAAAGAGTGTCTTTTGTGCAAGGAAGTTCCCTCCCGGGAGTTCAAGTCCTGCGACTGCGACCTCCCCACTCCCCAGTTTGTGATCTACAGTACAGATCGATCCCCAAGTTGAACTGTCAAGACCAAATGAAGGGCAACAATGGACAAATTCGTCCAGGTCATACTTTTACGGATTTTTTTACATAAAACTGATAATTTAAGATTTCAAAATAGTACAGAAAAATTGAAAATTTTGGATAAATACAATTATAAAATCACAAACATAGGGAAAACAAAAAGAGATCATATTTGCAAGAGAAGAGTGATACTTTTTTGGTGGAAATCAGGTTTATTTTTAGCAACAAATTTCCCAAATCAAGTGTTTTTAATTCAAAAAAACGAAAAAAGAAAAAATGGTGTATATACCCTTTTTGTTCTAAGGGCGATAATTAGCGGCTCAAGTGAAAATGGGTACAAAGCGGCCAAGTTGCCACCGGTTCGCGCGTATGCGGTCATCTCTCCCGCCCAGACTTCGTCTTTACCTCTCATGAACTTTGCTGGGGTTTAGGGTTTCTGAATCAGAGGCAGGGAGGGAGGGAGAGGGTTATCGGCCATGGACGGGGCTTCGTACCAGAGGTTTCCGAGGGTGAAGATCCGAGACATGAAGGACGATTATCTGAAATTCGAGCTCAGGGACACGGACGCGAGCATGGCCAATGCCCTCCGTCGTGTCATGCTCGTGGAAGTCCCCACCATCGCCATCGATCTCGTCGAGATTGAGAGTAACTCGTCGGTTCTGAACGACGAGTTCATTGCCCATCGGCTCGGTCTCATTCCCCTCACCAGTGAGCGGGCCATGGGCATGCGATTTTCCAGGGACTGCGACGCTTGCGACGGAGACGGCCAGTGCGAGTACTGTTCCGTCGAGTTCCACCTCAACGTCAAGTGTACCAGCGACCAGACCCTCGACGTTACCAGCGCTGACCTCCGTAGCTCCGACGACCGCGTCGTGCCTATTGACGTCGCCGGCCGTGGGTCCTACTCCAATGCATTTGAAGCCTCCGAGCAGAGGTCAGTGTTCTCTTTGCTTTGTCTGTTTGGTATCCTCACAATTTTCGGATTCCTTCGTTTGGTTCATCATCTTTTCTCCTGTTTCTGTATCAAGAAATTACTGAATGGATGCTTGCATGTCTGTAGTATGTTTAGGCCCGGAACCAGTAGCATGTTGGTATGTGCTAGAAATTCATCGGAACACGAGACGTTTATGAATATTTATGTGTTAAGGGAGCGTATGGGTAACACTCACTTGCTAGAAAAATGTGGGTAGAGGTTTAAAGTTGCATTTTTTACAACTACGCATCTTTTTGAACTGAATTACTGCTCTGGCGTTTATGAGTTGAAAGGTAATTTTTTACGACACGTTGGCATATGATCAGGAAAGAAAGCCGGCGGGTAGATACGAGAATTGGACCTAATAGTGTATGACAGAAACGTGGCGTGTTTTGGCTCATGCCGTATTTGAAGTACAGGAATGGTAGTAAGTTCTAGATACATCATACTTCCAGATAACAGCAAAATTTTGTGGTGGTTGAGAATGTCATTGCTTCTTAGGAAGAATCTATTTCTTCTTGCTGGCAACAGATACCTTGGAAGTTATCTTTATCACCATAACAAGCTTTCATCAGTTGAGCTGAATTTGTTGTAAGTTGGACGTCCTCAGGAGATATCGATAAATGATGCAGGTGATCATTCCTTAAAGGGTGTTGAGTGGACGGATCAACTGAACTGGGATAAGTTGGAAAGTCATATTATGGAGCAATATGGAACGTCCGACTGAGAAACTATGTTATGTTGTGGAATTTAACTGTGAAATACAATTGGAGCATTCCTAGTTGCCAAATGTTATAGGAACAATGGCTAAATCTGAGTTTCAATCCCTAAAAGTAATATCAATGTTTGAATTCCATAAGTCTGATAGTATATCCGGTGAACCTACATTCTTTATAAGAAGATGAATTATCAAGTTGAATGCTCACCTTCTGTTACTATTCTTGTATAGAAATTAACAGTCATATTTGCTTCCTGTTTGTTGGAGAAGTTGAATGTGTTTTTTCTAAAGTGATAGTGCATTTGGAAATGAACAATCAGATTTAATGTGTACCTTGATCTCAAAGAAGGTAGGTATTTTTGTGCGACTCACTAACAGCACATGGTGTGCTCATAGGGAAGGAATTGCGGCCCAGGACCCAGTTGTAAACATAATCGCGCTGTTCATCTCTGTGTGCACATATGCATTTATTTCCTCAGCATACTTGCCCTTGGAGAGGTATAAGAGGATATGGCTTAGCTCATGCACTAGATTGAACTGTTGTCTCATTCTTTTCCTGACATCTTGGGATAGCAGAAGAGATATTGCTCATGCTAAGTCAATTTGTAACATAAGCATCTTTGTTATTTCCTTTTTCTTGTATATCCAGGCTTACGTTAGCCTTCAAAAATTAATGCATTGAAATTTATGAATGTTAAGCAAGCTTATTTCAAGAAGCAGTGGGCATAAGTAAACTGAACGAAACTGAAAATATGAATAACCTGCATACACATGCACAAGAAATTTGTGCCCGCTTGTCTAGCATGATATGAAGTATTCACTAAGTAAGAACACTTTTAAAGCACAGTAGAAAACAGTCATACTGTCTAACAGATGTTGTATACGTGCATACATAATCGCAAGTATCCCAAGTACAATGACAAAATTGAAAGAATTTTTGTTGTTTGATCACTATGTTGAATAGATTATGAAAGCCTGCATACAGGAGGATTGCACCCAACATACATACAAGTGGATTATCCCAACTCCTCGACTAGCTATATATATATATATATATATATATATATATATATATATATATATATATATATATATATATATATATAACTCAAGTTGTGTTTGGGTTTTTTGTTCTCCAAGCTCTTATTTATTTGGTTCCATTTAACTGCAGCTTTTTGTGTTTATAGTATTTCTTTTTGAAATGCATTTCAATTTGGTGCACCATCTAATTTTTATGTTCTGCAGGGGCATAATAATTGTGAAGCTCCGTCGTGGCCAAGAACTTAGATTGAGAGCCATAGCAAGAAAAGGTATTGGCAAGGACCATGCAAAATGGTCACCAGCTGCTACAGTGACTTTCATGTATGAACCAGAGATTCATATCAATGAGGATCTAATGGAAACTTTGTCGCTTGAAGAAAAACAAGAATGGGTTGAAAGCTGTCCCACTCGAGTTTTTGGCATGGACCCAAACACGCAACAGGTTAGTGGGATCCTTTCCTATAACATATTTCCCCCAATTAAATGCCATATCTAGTATACTGTATACATAATTTATTTTCTCTAATTTGTTATATTAGTTAAGGCTTTGTTTTCTAAGAGTTCCCCTCTCTTTGCATAGCTTTGTATCTCATATATTCTATGTCGGACATCATGTTCATTGCCAAGATTTTCTGTGCTCTACCAAGAGCTTCAACCAATTAGATAGTATTTTGATTTTCATCTAGCTTTTTATTCTCTTGGATCACGGGGAGAAGGTCACCTTGTTTTGGCAAGTAGGTCCCTTTGTCCAAAATTGAGTTCTTCATCATGATCGATACAACATGATCAAGGTATGAGTTAATGCTTTAATTCTTGTTTTAAATCCAGGACATTCTTACCATTTTGGTAGAAAAACTTCCCCAAGAAATTTGTATTTTGATATATATATATATATGTGTGTGTGTGTGTCTTCAAGCAGTAGAGAGTCTAGAGACAATGACATACGATTTGTATGTTCCACACAATGCACAGATTGTCAGTAAGTAAAGTGAACAATGCAGGTGCATTTGTAAAAGCTTGGAAAGTGGGGAAAGAATTAGATGCACCTTGTGAACAGTCAAGTTATGGCCTTATGGGTCTTAGCAGTTACCACAAAGAGTTTGGAGAATGAAGAAGAAAAATTTGGGGAGATGGTTTATATTCTAGTAACAGAAGTACTCACTTGACAACAAAATGCCATTTCCACAAATTGTATGCCATTAGTGTCCACAAATTGTATACCATGAGTGCTGACTATATCATAATTGCAATGAGATGCCATTACATTAATGCTGACCATACCACAAATGGTATGCCATTAGTGTCCATAATTGCAATTGTATGCCATTAGTGCTGACCATACCAAAAAGCTCATACTTTGAAGAAGCACTC
>JAANDH010000161.1:192574-299563 GCA_011799765.1 Nymphaea thermarum | reverse complement strand
CGCAATTGCAAGTTGCGAGTGCTTTGATCACTGCCCGCCCGGCCCGTATCTTCAATCTTAAGTAAAGTGAAGTACAAATGGTTTAATTTCTAAAGACTTCCTATATAGGACCATGGAAACTGAAGTTACAGAAAACCAGACCATGTTGAGTCAATATTCTCAGTCACTGGCTCATTGGGAGTAGGAAGTGCAGTTACTTGGACAGGGCTCCGATATAATCATTTTATAAAATCATTTGATTTGCATCCCTACTGGAAAATGACATTTTTGCCTGAAAATTAACTCTTTCTATTGATGACTGTGGAGCTTCTAAAAATTTAGACTCCTCTTCCACCCCCCCCCCCCCCCCCCCCCCCACCCCCTCCCCCTCTCTCTCTTGAGTAGTGGTTATCGGTTGATAACATGGTAATGCTGTGACATTGACGTCTGAGGTTTTGGTCCATTAACCCTGACCTTAGGCCAGGTTGTGAGCTAACTGATTCAACTGGTCAAGCAGGTGTTGAGTCGAGAGAGTTAATTCCAGGAGTTGACCTTTGAGTAGTTATGTGGATGTGTTTGTGCTATAGACACGGCTTCAGTTGGATGTTATTTTACTTTCATATTTCTAGTTAAAAAGTTGACTGTCTCATGGATTGCTTCTAAAAGTAGGTGAATGATTCATGGGTAGATAATGCTTAATGTTTCATTCATTTCTTACTGCGTCACTGTGCTTGATTTTGTTGTTCATTGATAGTTTGCTGGTTTGTGGTTTGATCACTGCTGTTGACTACATTATTCATCATCAATATTTTGATGACTAGCCCAATTATAGGTTGCTCTTTCACCAGACCTATGCCTTACAAACTATTGATTTTTCTGCGAAACCACTTGCCCAGGCTTCCAATTCCTCTTCAGTAAGAAGCTGCCTGCCATCAACGGGTTCCAATTGCTGTTAAACATGCAGACAAGGATTATGTTTAAAGAATGGCAGATCCCTTGAGGGCTGGCCCTCAATTTTTGTATAGCTTTTTACCGTAGTAAAGCTTTTTAGCCTCCATTTTGTCCTGTACATATGTTTTTTGTGAAGAAAAGGTTAGGAGAACCTTTCCCCCTGCAGCTGTTTTCTTGGATTAGTTGAATAATGTATCAGTGATCCGGGGATATCAGCCATGGTGCTCACTGCTCAGTCTACTGGTCGGCATTGTTTGTTAAATATTTTCTGAGACGTTAAGCTATATTGATCCTCAGTGCTTGGATTTCAAATCGAGTCTGAATATTTCTGTACAGTTTTGGTTGCCGAAAACAGCTTCCTCATGAATCTATTCTTTTTCCTTTAGCTCTGATTTAATCAAGATTTGCTGATTTTTACCATGGAAAAGAGAGAAAAAAAGAAACAAAAAGAATCCAGCTTCCATGCTTTCTGAATACAACTTAATCGGTGGCTCTACATTCCTATTTAAGATGTTCTTCGTCGTTAACGATTCTGCTTGAGCACTAAAGAAGGAGCAGTTTTTGCTTTAGGAATTTCATCTGTAACACTTCTCAGGGGTGTTATTTTCTTGCAGGTGGTCGTGGTTGATGCTGAAGCATATACTTATGATGATGAAGTGATCAAGAAAGCAGAAGCTATGGGAAAGTCTGGGCTTGTTGAGATCTATGCTAAAGAGGATAGCTTCATCTTCACTGTTGAATCCACTGGTGCAATCAAAGCATCACAGATGGTTATAAATGCAATTGAGGTTCTCAAACAGAAGCTTGATGCTGTTCGTCCATCACTGGACACAGAGGAAGCTGATGAGCAATTTGGGGAACTGAATCAGCACATGCGGGGTGGAGCAATGTGATGGAATTTTGGTTAGGTAGATTCGGTCATGGCTTCATGCTCCATCCCTTTATGTAAACACTGTATTTCTTGTGTTATCCAGATCATGGTCAAAATCCTCCCTGGAGGTCATCTGTCCGATTGTCTTTTTCTGCTAATCTTTTCTTACTAACTCTATTGCGTTTATTCCTCTTGAAAAAGGAAAAAGAAAACTATTGCTGAATCTATGTGCTCTACATACCTGGCCTGGTCTGATTTGCTTGTGGCAATACCTGAATGGTTATCTGAATGTTCTTTAACATCTTCGGTTCCTCAGTGGACCTGCCTGGCTACCTCACCTTGGATCTCTATATAATATATAACTGTACTAGGTTCAACAATAAAATGGTTAAACTAAAACCTATGCGTGTAACATGAAATAAAGCATACTCATTTGCTCTCATCTTGTGCATGCATATGCAACTGCACAGGTTTCATAATACCATCTAAATGTACATTGTCTTCAAGAAATGCAGAAATTATGTTAGTGTAATAATCTATGTATAATGCGACAAAATCCCAACTACAGTAACTTGTAAAAAATGTGCTGTAAGCAATTGAAAATTAACGGTTGACAAACAAATGGTTAAAATAGATGCTTAGAATGTGAAGCATTTGCTACGTAATTTTTTCATGGGCTTTATACTGGATAAAATGGACTCAGTTGAGTTTGAGAAGTAGCTGAGGCATGCTGTAAGTACCCAGTGCTAGCACGAGATAAGTCTTGTGTTGCACGAGCCCGATCTACGCACCAAACTACATATGAGCTACCGTAACTGTTCTCCCAGCATGAATTTTACAGTAAACTGTGTGTCCGCATGAGCACAGTTCGTCTGCCACTGGCGTTGGTACGTCAATGGTCTCGCCTGATTCTAGATGCCTGTGATGAACCCGAACAAATGAAGGCAATTGTTAACTGACAGTGGAAAAGTGATTTCATTGTTTGCCTTATTTTAATCTCTGATATTTTTTTTACTCTCCTTTTTTATTACAATCATATTTTGTATCTCTGGACAAGCTGGCACCTTGACTTCTATTTCCTTACTGCTGAAACGTGAAAAAGTGGTTATTTTTATTTGTTGTTTCAATCCTCCTAAAAGTGGCCCTGGACCCCATCTTCAGGGTATCTCCCCTAAAGCATTTTTATTTTTGTTATGCTTATTATACTTAAGGCAATGTATGATTTTCTTTTAGTTTCTTGTTAAATTTGGATTTAACCTTATTTCCACAGTAACCGAGATAAGTGCGTCTGCAGCTCGGGGGTTTGCCTGATTTCTTTGCCGGACTGTTATCTGCTTCAGATTTTAGTTTAACGAAGCTTTTTTTGTGCGCAATTATGCGGCAGATTTTCTTTAGATCTTGTCATTTCATTTACTACATGAATCCATTATTTCCTACTTGCATCCAATGAAGTAGGTATTTGGTCGAAATTGGATCAACCGTTTCTTCTCCACATGTTCTTTTCAATATACGCTGATCGTACATTGTGACGGAGAACATGGGGTTCATACATTTTCTCTCACTGTGTACGTTAGTAGCAAAACCGGTGAACTAATAATTATGTTAGGTAGAGAGAGAGAGAGAGAGAGAGAAGTGACAAGGGTAAATTATCTTTTACCACCAGGTACCGTAAGCCTTTGCTTTTATCCAACCTGCGTGTTGGAACCCCAAGGTCTCCTGTGCAAAAGACGTGAAATTGGTAGCCTGGATTTCGCTCCTGTCAGCCCCTATTCTTCACTTTTCTTTCCTTTTCCCTCCCTCTTTTTTTCTCCTCTCTCGAGTTTAGGTGTCGCAACCATTGTTCAGTTCTGTCGAGATGATAATGGCCACAATGATTGTCGAATGGTTCGAGAAAAGGAATGTAAAATTGAACACCAGTACATCTACGCACATACATATAGCTTGTGCATGCAATCTTGATGGATTTACTTTGTTTTTTCATTTTTTTAATTCAGTCTTTTAACGTGATCTTTGGAGCTCCATTGATCGAGGCTTTTTTTTTCTGCCAACCCCTTGTAGAACTGAACTATCAAATTTCTTTTAAACAAGAAACTGCTTGAATTGGAAAAAGCATGTTTTGGAATGATTAATGGTCTGTGACTTTTGTTCCTGTTGCTTCTGTTGTGTTAGAAAACAATAGGAAGTGAGGTAAAGATATTGATGAATGGTCATTTCTTAGATGGGAGCTGCATTGTTTCAAAAAAGCCGTAAATATTTGGCTGCTTCAACAAGAGATGTACTGCTACATGAAGAAGTGTGAGCTTTACCAAGAATCTCCTTTCTCTTTTCATGAATGTCAAAGGCACTCCACCCTTTATATGCGGGGCAGCATGACGATGCCGGCTTGACTTTTAGATTCATTTGCGTGTGACCCACCAAGGGCAGTTTTTTTGACCTATTGTTTTCCTTTTGTTCATTTGTTTCTAAAGGCAGGGCATTTGCTTTTCCTTGAAAGCACATGGCAGAGGTATGAATCTGATGCTTTTGGTCAAAGATGTTTATGACTGGGAGGCCTCTCCTTTCTATTAATCATTGGTGATAAGGTATGAATGCTGCATTTACATTCAGCTTCCCCACATGGAAAAGCTTCTAAAAGCACCTTGAATTTATGTTCCCTTGTTGGGATGTTTGAATTCACATCCAGTTGCTCATGAAGTGGGGAATCCAGAAACCCCAGAAAATCTCTTGAGAATTCTCTGCCGTTTGCCTATGAAATCTGCTGTTCAACTTGACATAGTCAGTGGTACGCTCCAATCTTTTGAGGGTAGGAAAAGGTATCCACAGTTGGTTACTGATAGACTGCATGTTAAAGCATTTCTCTGAGGAACCGGATCAATATTTGCACTGGTAACAGAGGCAAATCCCTGGGGATCCTCTTTCTACCATCTAAACTTTAGTTGGAGCCATTACATCATTTATGCAGTCCCCAAATTCAATTCCAGCAAGAAGACTAGTCAACATTGCTAGTCTGTGCTTACTTATGGTTGAGAAAAAATGAGCCTCCAAGCTGGCCTATGGGTATTAATATTACTTAAATCCTAGTTTTGACTGTATGAATGCACATTGGTATCGCTTTGCTAGTCCAGCTCATGCATTGAAAATCAAAAGTTACTCCTCTGCTTGTTTTTTTTTTTCCTTTCCTTTGGTTTTGTTTTTTGAGGACCCACTTTCATCCCCATTCAAATTCATATTTTGCTCCTGCAGATTTGGAAATTATGGTTTCCAAGATGCAAGTTAGCAAGCAATGGCTGCTTAGCAACAAATTTCACTTGTAAATCCAAGTATTTTCACAATTTGACAGATGAAGATTGTACAATAAAGTTTAAACGATCATCCCCACTCCAGACCTGTAAATTTATCTAAGGTTAGATTCAATTAAGGGGTGGATTTTTTAATGTCTAAAGCCCGAAAACGTCTACATCCTTAAGCTGCAGTTAAAGATGCTTAAACAAACTGAGGAGAGGGACAACTGAACAAAGATGCGCTGGGTTCCATCTCAAGTTCAAGAGTCTTTCCTGACTTTTTTCTGGTCACGCCAATTGGTTGAAGTACTGGGTGTTGTCCTTTGCCCTGCACGCATGCAGTAGTCCAGGAAAGAAAAAAATAAAGCAAAAGGAGAGCCAATTATACACACGTATTCCTTCTGCTTCTTCTTTTCTTTTGCTTTCTTTTATTTTCTTCAGGGTTTCCCCAAAATAATTTCTCCCAAGAAGAGTAATCTTCTTTATAAAGCTCTGAGAGAGATCAGCATTGATGGATATTAGACAATACATTATATGGATCCCTCACTAAAACGATTCGAGGCTGACACTGGGCCGACAGGAATCAGCCTATACTCGATGGATATATCGACCTGCTCAGCTCATAATTTACTTCAGCTGAATGATTATTAAGTTATGAAAAGCACAAGGCCTATGACATTGTTGATATTTGCAGTTGAGATGAAAATTATCTGCAGGAACTGATGACCAACTTGAGGGGCTTACTTACACGTAGTGGAATGAAAACAGAGCAGTCGATCTTTTGTTTAGTAAAATAACAACAAAAAGCTGTTTTTGGAAGAATTTTAAATCATTCAACTTCGATTCCGATATTGACAACACTGCGGAGGGTAGGTGCATATTCAGATACGAGTTTCATGAATGACGATATGGGTGTGGCGCTACAGGAATCACATTTAAAATCGTGTGTTGGAATGGAGTAAGGAATCATTATCCTTCCCTTTTTTTTCTTTTCTCTTCTCCAGCTTTTTCTTTTTTCGGTGAAAGAGTGATCAGAAAAAGAGGGATTGAAATGTAGCTGGTCAGACCAGAATGATGCAATTGCTGTGTATATTTGTTGCTTTCTCCTTTCTTTTTAAAATTTTTGGGTGTTGGGGAGAGAGAAAACTAATTGACAAAGCAATGCCCAAAAACGTACTTCAGAGGAATTAGGCTTAGAATGCATTGAGGGATTAATTTTTCCTTCCTGTCTTTTCATTGGGATTTTACCGCAGATGAAAATGGGCTTGTAATGAGAGAGAAGGGGAGAAAAGGTTGGGGAATTTGATTTATGTCCGGAATCTACTCCTAATTTCAAAATAACTTAAACTCAATTCTCTGAATAGTTTTGATATTTTTGAAATGAGTATGATGGATATCGACGGTCTTTGACAGCTACCAAGAAAACTTTGGTGCTTGAGTTCAGGAATTGAAGGCACCAATCTCTCTCTGCTTTGCTTTTGAGTAAAAGAAAATCCTTACTCAAAGAAACGTAGAGAGAGAGAGAGAGATACTGTTACTGCTTGTTTTCGTAGAAAAAGAAAAGATCTAACAAATAAATGAGAGAGAGAAGAAAAGTATTATATTTTATGCTTTCTTCCTTTTGTAGGGTTCGATTTAAGCTTTTGCGTACAAGGGAGAGGTGGTGCACTATGCTGCCCTTCTCAAGGGCACTGGAATCCTTGCGTTGGAAACAGTATCTGCCGCTTCTGCACAGTACTCCACTCCCCTGTGCTTTTCTCATTCTTCTTTCAATGCAAATTCCACTAAAAGAAAACAAAAAAGACTTTTTTCAAAGTGAACAAAAATATTTTGGCGTGCCAGCTAGCTTTTTTTTCTCAAAACACAATGTCAATTAAGTCAAGTCTTCTCCACAAAGTAAAAGGAGATGTAACTACTCCTAGTATATATATATATATATATATAACATCTATTGAGCCGGCTGATTTCAAATTCTATATGTACACATCTTAGGCTGTCCTTATATTCATAGATGGAAGAGGAATATGTTTATGATGCGTTGAGTTGAGTTGCACAATCTGCCTTTGTCAAGGGAAAAGAAAAAGGCTGAATTGCGGCATTCCTGGTAATGTTCAACGTTGCCTTTGAAAAAGGCCAAACATGAGAAAAGTGTGGGTCCAGTGCAACCGGTTCAGGGTATATTTTCCCAGCATTTGACGTTGAAATGAAAGGCTTTAAGAAATAGAGATCACATACATGAAGAAGCAACACATGTAGAGAAGAATTGTTACTTGCAATTTATTTCTTAGGAGCAGCTGCCGAAGGGCCCGTGAATGTTTCCTTGGGAATGGGAGTTTACTAGGTGAGTTCGAGCTCAGCTGGGCCCGGTTGACTCAAGTCTTCAACGACTCTGCTCCGGCTCAAGTTCACTAACTTGAACTTGACTTGATTCAATTTGCCCAATCTTGAACTCAGGTAAGACTTCTTCATGCATGCTTTGAACAAGATTAAAATCGATCCTAAATGAGCCGAATCAGTTGTCGCTTAAACTCAACCCAAAATATTCTTCATATATGTTTTAAACGAGCTTACTCGAGTCGAGCTTGCCAGTCTCGAGCTCAATTAGACAACAAGTTATCGATTGGAGTCGAGCTAGCTACTAGGAGAGTGGAAACAATCGAATCTGACTCAGCTGGGCTGGTCATTGTCTTATATATCAAACCTAGTTTGAGTGGGCTCGAGTTGGCCGCAGTCTATGATGTGGACCCAGTTGATGACGCGAAAAGGCCGGCCACATGGGACCACGTTCAATTGCAACTTGCAAATATGAGTGTTGGGTCTATATATTCGATCAAGCAGATAGGTCCAGGTTTTGCTATGGTCCTAGAGCCCTTAAACTAGCCCATCCAACTACTCTACGGCGGTTTGATGTACGTTTGGCATCACGTGAAAACCCACCAAACTTCTTGAACTCTCATGTTAACGAGTGTCCAAGTTCAACTCAAACACTGGAGTTCATGATCTTGATGAGGTTTTATGTTCTATTAGATACAGCAATGGAGAGACTGTAAACAAAGTTGAAGAAATTGTGCTTTGAATGTTCGAGTTTAGCTCATTTCTTGACCTAAGTGAGTTGAGTCCAAGTCGTCCGGTTTATATATAAATGAACTTGACACGGTTTGATGGGCTGCTCTATCTCTCTTTTCATTAAAGGGCATGAGATTTTGTCCTCCAAGGGACTGGTTGTCCAAGAGAGTTAGTTGCTTTTTGTAAACCCAGTCCAATGAATAGAATATGGGATTTAAAAAGATGTGGACATTCGATGTATAGGTCAAGTTTAAAAGGGTTTTAAAAGTAACAAAATCTGGTTTTTATGAACTTAGATGAAGAACCACATTACCTATAGAAATGTTTATATATACTACATTAATATTCATGTATTAGTTTGTTTGCCTATTTGTAAACTGAGCCACATAGGGAGAGAGAGAGATTCATCAAGTTTCAAACAGAACCCCAACATTCCTAGCTTTATTTTTTGCCAAACTCAAGATGTCAACTTTGGTATGAGAGATAATATTGTAACTGCAAAGCAATGGGCTAAATTTTGTAAGTTTATGTAGTCCAGGACTAGTGAAGGATACAGGAGGAGGACGGGAAGAGCTGGCCAAACAGGAAAAAGGAGAGATGTCCCATCTGAGGTATTGTTGTTTTGTATTCCATGCTCATTCGAAGATAATGAAGCCAGATCCTCAATAGTACCAACACCCAATCCCCATTATTCAGGATTTAAGGCATGTTTGATAGCCTTGGATATAAGATCAGATGTTGATCCAAAGTCCCTTTTATATGGGACGCATTGTGTACACAAGCACTGAATTTTACCACTAAGTGAAAGAGAATTTGAAAACCTTAGTTTATTGCAGAAATCTCAGATTTGAGGTTGGAAGTGAGGAGAGTCTGACTTGAAATCTGCTGATTTGAGATTTCCCATCTACTTCAGCATATATATATATATATATATATATATATATATAGAGAGAGAGAGAGAGAGAGAGAGAGAGAGATGTGACCAAGCTGCTAAAGAGATAAAAGAAAACCCCCAAACCATATAGGCTCCATCCAGGACAAGTGCTTTCTTACTTTTAGCTGTAGCAGTTTCTGAATCCAATTGCAACATATTTATTGTCTGAGATCGAGCCTGCTGGTGACCCCAACGTCACAATGCGACAAGAGTGGAGGTAGGAATTTTTTGTTATGGAGGCCGAGTTATTGTTTCAAAATCTTATATAATCTAAATGAAATTTTTTAAAAATTACATAGTAAAAAAAAAAAAAATTGAGTGGGCTAGCATATCCCTGGCTCCCTCCAGATGAGGACCATCGCCTGCAATTGCAGGGCTTAATGCTCTTCAAAATGCTGTTCCTATGTCAAACACACGGCATGCACACACACACACACACATTTTTTTGTGTTAGAACTCTCTCTCTCTCTCTCTCTCTCTCTCTATGAGCATTAACTGCGGCAATAATTAATTCTAAGAACTCAGGAAAATTCCTGCTAGGAGCATCAATTCTAAGAACTCGAACTTGGAAGAGATGAAGAGAAAAATTAAGATAAAATAACAAATCTTGGTAACATGACTTTTATCTTAATCTTTCTCTCATCTCTTTCAAATGCGAGTTCTTAAAATTAATGGTTGTCTAAATTGTGTGTGTGTCTGTGTGTAAAGAGACAAAGAGAGAGAGAGAGAGAGAGAAGGAGAATGACATTATAAAAATCAAAATCACCTGCTACTATGGATGGTAGAGGGGACATGGGAAAAAAAAGGAGAAGAGAGCGAATTAACAAGAGGATCCACCAACTGCCTCTTTTGTCCTAGTTTCCCTCCCATCTTTCTTTTTCTTTCCCTCCCATTCTTCCTACTCCTCTTCCTCTTCCTCTTCCTCTTCTTCTTCTTCTTCTTCTTCTTCTTCTTCTTCTTCTTCTTCTTCTTCACAGTCACTTACATTGATGGGCCCAGCCTTGGTTCTTGGTGCCACTATATTCCTGACGAACATTTCAGGACAAAAAAGCAGACTCCAAAGTCCAAACTCACTCACCCATTGTATATTTTATTAGAAGAAAAAATTATCATATGAACATCAACATGAAAGTCTACGTCTTATGCACGCTGTTTCTCATACCTCGATCTTAATGGGACTCGGACTCCACACTCCACAGTTGAGTTTGGTGACCGAAACTCAGCTCCGAAAAGAATCAGATCCAGTTATACGTGAACTTCATATCTTCCTCCTCTTGTACCCAAAATTATTTTCAGAAATTCAAGTCCAAATCCTAGAGTGAGTGAGTCCCTGTCCGCATTGGAAAATAATGATTAGATCCAAGTCTAGCATTGGCGGATCATACTCAATTACATATTGAAACTAGTTTTAGCACATCTTTCATTTTTAAGATAAAAAAAAGACGCAAACGTGATATGCCATCATGCTTTAAATCATGTAAAATCAGTATTAGAAGCTAAAAAAGTTCAGTCCATTAATTTTAGGGCTTCATAAAACTTTATCAACATGTTTGAAAACATCAGTTTTTTACAAATTCATTATGAAACCAAAGATATTCAGATTCGTTAATTAGAGAGAGAGAGAGAGTTGAAATCCAGACTAATCTTTCTTTTCTGTTGATTTATCAATGAGAGCGTAGACCAAAAAGTGAAGATTTTCATGATTGGTAGTAATCAGGATCGAGAGAGAGAGAGAGAGTTTTATATTCTTATGCACATATATCCTGAGAGATTGCGTATAAAGTATAGTGAAATTTATTGTTGTCCGTTATGATAACAATAATGGTGCATTAATATACTGTTCAAACCTTCTTTAGGGAAGTGTACTAAACGAATTGTTTGTTTTAATGTTCATGCGGTCCTGTAATGAAGTCGAAAAGGATAATAGAGGTTTAACAATTGGGCAGTTAAAGTTCCTTCCAAGACCAAATAAAATTTCTTTTTTTTTTTCTTTGCATGGTTCAGAGTGCTGACTTTTCTTCCGTTCTTTTTGTGTGTTGTTATTTAATGCCCTCTTCAGCTGTGGAGAGAGAGCGAGTGAGATAAAAGGAGAAGCAAAAAATGCCTTGAAAACAAGCTTTCTCCTCTACCCAGAGGATCATGGCTCAGCTCAATCTTTACTGTGCAGAGGATGGTTGGGATGAGGAGGAGGACTACCAAGAAGAGAGTTTCTCCTATAGTAGCCATGCCCCTTCTCTTCCTCCTCCTCTTCACAATCTCTCCTGCACATTGGTGGACGAGCAGCTCTTCTCGGAACACCATGAGTTGGTTTCCCTGTCAACAAAGGAGAAAGCCCAGAAAAAGCTTGGCCGGGACTACCTTGAGTCCTTAAGAACAGACCCTGTTCTGGCCTGTGCTAGAAGAGAAGCTGTTGAATGGATCCTTTCTGTGAATGTCCATTATAATTTTACAGCACACACTGCTGCGCTCTCTGTCAATTTTCTGGACCGTTTTCTTTCTAGTTTTCACTTCCAGGTTTGTAAAGAGAGAGCCCATTTTTTGTTCTTTTCTCCAAATTTTACCGCTGTTGTATATCTGAACTTTGGCCCGTTGGTTCTTCTCTTTGTGTTCTTTTCTGGCAGAGAGAGAAACCATGGATGACGCAGTTGGCTGCTGTGGCTTGTCTCTCTTTGGCTGCAAAGGTAGAAGAAACACAGGTCCCTCTGCTCCTAGACCTGCAGGTAGAGGAGGCCCAGTATGTGTTTGAGGCGAAGACTATTCAGAGAATGGAGCTCCTGATTCTGTCATCATTAGAGTGGAAAATGCACCCTGTAACACCTCTCTCCTTCATTGATCATATCATCAGGAGGTTGGGCA
The DNA here is from genome assembly GCA_011799765.1 of Nymphaea thermarum. Lineage (NCBI taxonomy): Eukaryota > Viridiplantae > Streptophyta > Magnoliopsida > Nymphaeales > Nymphaeaceae > Nymphaea > Nymphaea thermarum. The sequence continues at coordinate 287,625 of JAANDH010000161.1, read as the reverse complement.
TGAGGACTCATCAGCATTGGGAGTTCTTTAGAAGATGTGAACGGCTGCTCCTTTCTTTGATCACGGGTGTGTACATGGATAGTTATCTCTGTAAAAGGAGAGCAGAAAAAGAAAAGCTTCATTAGTTTTCTAGTATCTTTTTGTGTTTGTCTTTACTGATTTGTTTTTTTTGTCACTGAAACAGATTCCAGATTTACATGCTACATGCCATCAATTGTTGCATCATCTATAATGTTGTATGTGATCAATCAGCTGGAGCCTTTCAACCCCATGGAGTATGAGAATCAGCTTCTAGGTGTCATGGAAATAAGCAAGGTAATCAAATTAAAGCTTACCCATTTGAAGTCTTTGCTCATAATCCTCAAAGAAAATCAGCAAAAGAACAAGAATCCATCTTTCTTCTGAATTGAAGTCCTGAAAACCTCTTTTCTTTTTTAAACCAAGCAGGAAGATGTCAAAGATTGTCTTCAACTCATCAAGGATACATCGATGGTGGGAAGGCAGAAACGCAAGTCCCCTTCAGAACCAGGCAGCCCAAAAGGAGTCTTCGATGCTTCCTTCAACTCTGATGGCACAAATGATTCATGGGTATCATCATCCGCATCGTCATCGTCATCATCATCGCCTATGGGGTTACAGGTGAATGCATCAAAGAAAAGCAGAATCGATGATCGACACCAAATTTCTCCTTTCAACCACGTATTCGTAGATATCTTTCCGAGCCCATAACCCTTATAAAAGAATCTGAAAGAAAAAGAGGAAGAAGACTTCGGTACCGGCATATCTGTTCTATCCAGTATCCACCACTCCACTTGCTGTTCTGTCCATGTCTGTGTTTTCAAAGGAAAGGAGAAAAAAAAGACAATTTGTTCTTAGTTATATATATAGTATATATAAAAGTTCATAATATCCGTTCCGTTGTTTACGTTACAAGTCTCTGCTCTTTCCAATTCTCTTGAAAAATGAGAACTTCTGGTCTAAGGCTCTACTGTCGCCACCCCTCTCTTTCTCTCTCGCTCGCTCTTATATTTGTACATATAAGATAGATGCAAACAAAAGGATGTGATTAGCATGATTCATTTATCATGTTGGGTCATAATGACTTCAATAATCTCTGATGCATCTGAAACTCGGTTTAAATTCATTACTGAGATCGCATTTTATGAAGATGGGTATCTTTTGTTTAGAAATTTTATATAATGTCGGGGCTCTGTTGCTTTACATTTCCGACCCTATGCTGCTGCTACTGCTTTCCCACTCTACGGATGGTCTTCCGAGGTCACTGTTACCAAAACCTCTCTCTTTCTCCCTGTCTCTCTCTGAAAGAACCCCAACCGCCCTTCTCTCTTCGTAAACTGAGAAAGCACCCCCACCACACACACACACTCTCTCTCTCTCTCTCTCTCTCTCTCTCTCTCTCTCTCTCTCTCTCTCTCTCTCTCTCTCTCTCTTTATATATATATATATATATATATATATATATATATATATATATATATATATATATATATATATATATATATATATATATATATATATATATATATATATATATATATATATATATATATATATATATATATATATACACATGGCGAGTACCAACCACATGGATCGAGAGCAGATGGCCATAGAAAATCATGACTTTGTTCTCTTGTGCAGTGAAGGTTTAGCTGTCGGCCATTACATTTTCGTTCTTATTTGGGTTGACCTCGTATCGGGGGCCCCTTTTCGCTCTCTCTACCTCTCCGTTAAGTGCCAATCAAGTATGTGTATGTTCTTAATTAATCACGTTCCATATCGAGAAAGCATTCCAGAGTTCAGACGGCTAGGTGTCTCTGGTAGCCTGTGGAATCCCAACCTTTTTGGTCCTAAAGATCTTTACCTGTCACTTCATGCTTTACTACTCCTGTCCTGCCAATATATGACCATAAATGTCATTCTCTATAAAATATGTAAAAGAAAATTCGAAAGCTAAAGAAGCCTTGCCATTTCAAAAGGAAGGTTGGCTCGAGAGAATCTTGAGGAATTGATTTTAAAAAAATGACGAAATAGATGGAAGATTATGTGACAAAATTAACATTATGTGACAAAATTAACTGAAATCATAGAAAAGCTAGTCCAAATATTTTCTTCTGCTTCTCCTTTTTCAATATTGGTTACAGGCGAAAGACTACCATTGATATACTTTAACTAGCTTCATTTTCAGAAATGATTTCTTTATGGTAGTCAAAAAATCTTTATTTTATGCCTGCATTAAGAAGAAAAGAAGGGGATATTTGTCACTGTTACCGCAACATTGTGGAGTCCTGAAGGTGAAAGGAATCAGGCTTCTTCAAATGTTTTCTATGTAAAGTCAGGCCAAAGTTGGTGGTGGTCGGGGTGATCGGTTTAGAATTATTGAAGTGTGCTTCCAAATTTCAACCTCATATGTTGGTGATGTCTTACTCTGCAGGACCCAACAAGCAGCAGATCGCAGGGGAGGGTCCCCACCCTAAATAATTGTCGAATAATATGATTGCTTCCATCTTTATTGACCAAATGGACACAATCTTTTCTCATATAACAAAGCAAAAATATGAGTATAAAATGCGCATAAAGAAAGCAATCATCTGCAAAAGAGAAAAAGGAAAAAAAAAATAGAGCTTGTCAATACTCTGTGACTGCTCATACTTTTTGGCTTGCACACACACACACACACACATATATATATATATATATATAAAGAGAGAGAGAGAGAGAACTTGATCCAATGTGAGTTGTTGGTAGATGTGGTGGCTGCCCACTTTTGACATCGAGAATTTATGAGTTTTTGAAAATTTTGTGTGGCTTAGGCGCCGAACAAGATGGGATTCACACATCTAGGTGGCTTGGTGGATCAGCTTACAAACTCTTAAGAAGAATGGAATAACTGGTGCGCTAAGCCTCGAAATATGTCTACCTTTGTTGCTTAAAAGAGATCTTAGCAATGAGTGTTTTAAGGGAGAAAGTGCATTCAAATGTATTACATCAACTATATATAAGCGGCGGCAAGCATGGATTTCAGCAAGGCCAGTGATTTCCCTTAAGCCAGTGATCCAATTCAATTTATGTATAGTCATGTAAAGAACATATAAATATAAGTATATATATATATATATATATATATATATATATATATATATATATATATATATATATATATATATATATATATATATACTTATATTTATATATATATAGAGAGAGAGAGAGAAAGACTCTTGTCTTGATCTCGTGACTCGAGCTCCGACGGGCATACCATGGGCGGATGAAAGTTCCATCAATTCAATTCCCATAGACGCTACTTCCTTGGACTGCAAACAGTGGATGTATGTACTATAGTTGACACATGTCTTTCTTCCCATCCAAGTTCCAAAATAAGTTAAACTCTAGGGACAAGGTGAAAGTCGGACAAGGTGAAAGACGGAGAAGCTTAGGCTTGTTGGAGGCACCTCTCTTGGTATCCTGCAGTCTATTAAGTAAATGACCGAGCCAAGCTTTACTAGGCTTGAGGTTGATTTTTTTTTTTTCTCTGTCTCTCTTCTTTTTTACCCAGGCCGGGCCTGATGTCCAGTCTCTCCTTCAGTTCTTTTGGATCTTTTAGGAAAAAGGACTTCCCATGCTGAAGAGGGGCTATGATTGATCATGGCCTAGTGATAGGCTACCACCAAGAAACCTATGAGAAGATATTGCTATTTGCATCGGCTTGAAAAGTGGATTTAAGGGAGATCAAAGAATAAAGACCATGCTTTTGGTGAGAATTCACTCTTTTCCAATGAAATTATAATGTCAATTGCCAATCGATCCACCATTAGAAAAAGCAGTGGCTGTGCTAGGCATAAAGATCTTTCCTAAAGCCTCAAACTAGACTCTGTAAACTGGTTCATATAGATGCCGCTTGTATGCATTGTTTAGTGCAAGTTCAGCATCAAAATATTCTCCAAACACAACTTGTGCACGAAATCTTTCGTCCATAAAAAGAAAATCGATCTCAAGTCTTCCAAGTATTGTTCTTTTTCTCTCCTTTAGACGAATGGAATCAAATGAAACAATGTGTCTAATACAGTTCAGAGTTTGGCTTGACCAAAGTTAAAGATAGTGGATTCATAAGAAGATATATAGATGGTATGCTAAGATTAGGTTTCCACCGTATCTGGTAGTGGGAAAATTTTTCCTACGACTTTCTGATACTGTGGAAAGTTGGTACTGCCCCGGCATCAAACTCGCAGCCCCTGTCGGCCTGAACTCCTCAAGCTGACCCAGCTAGCTAGATGTGCAGTGACCTTGTGGACAAATATGATGAGATCGATGGACCTTGTCCCATTAAATCTCATAAAAGTGAACAACTCAGATGGTAAGGACTTATTTCTATCTTTGAAGTCTGCATGCCTGATGCCTCTTCTAGACAGAGAAAATCATGGACTCTCTCTCTCTCTCCCTCTCTCTCTTGATTGAAATTTCATCTCTTTTTTGAATGAAGGGGTTAATCTGCGAGCATTTAAGGACGCAGAGGGAGAGTTGAGAAGAGTACACTGACCTTTTAAAACTTTTCTGATATAGCCACCTCACTGCTGCCATTGTCTTGTCCTGCCACTTTTTACATCAGAAGGGGCAAAAGATGAACAGATAAATAAAATATTAGACATGTCCAACCATATACCATAAAGAAGCATTAAGCTGGCATGAATCTCTTGGTTGAGAAGTGCTTTGATTATTAAGAACAGAAAAGGAAGAATCAATTATGGGTACAAAAAATATCAGTGAGGAAGAAGATGTTTCTTATTAAAAAACTGAGATTATGATGAAAAGAACGCAGTATAATGAAAGATCTGCTTATGAACAAGATCTGTGTTGTGGACGAAGAAGGGAGGAGAGCGGCTGTAATGGCAGAGAAGGCCTGACAAGGAGACCAACCGAGTTGGGCCCCAAAAACTGTGCTGATTGAGCTGTCACACTGAAGCCATTTAGGGATTGCCTGTAGCACCGATCGTGCTATTTCACCAACATAGCGCAAGAGGCTAATGAGCACGTACACTTCGGTCTATTCTTTATTTTTCAAGAGTGCAGATGGGAGGGAAAAGTAGATCATGTGATCAAGCTTTATTAATGGTAGCGAGCAGAATGAAACGAGGCTTTACTGTGCAGGGGTTATTTTCCTGACAAGCCAAACTAAGCTAAGCTCAGGCCCACGATGAAACCAAGCCAATCGATCAGAGGAACTCTGTGAACTCTAGTAGGGGAAACAGTCTCGCTTGTGGTAAATACAACACTTAAAACTGAAGGAGATCAATGCAGTGTTTGCTTGTATTATGTTGGTATTTTATGTGACAAGATCTTTCATGTTAATCAACACCAAAGATAGAAACGGACATGTTTCTGCTGCCACAGGCCAAACTGGGGGTCGGCAGAAACCGGGCCTGATTCACCATGATCAGAGGCATTCGAGTGCGCCTTGATAGATCCATATTGTACCAAAATAAAGGTTGACAAACTAATTTCATGCATCAAATTAAGCCACCAATTCCAGCACTTTTTCCCAGCCAGTTCGATACTGGATCTGAGGAACCGAGAGAATTCAGACCTCTCTCTACAGTAGGAAAGAATTCAGTACTGAGGATCTGAAATCCAATAAATTGATGGACCCGGCTTGGACTGGTTAGTTGACCTCTGGGCCGGACCAATAAAAAAAACTCACTGGGCCGCGTATATTAGGAACCCGACTCGGCTCAATACGTACACTTTAACCTCACCTCTCCACTCTCTCTCTCTCACTATATATATATATATATACCAGCAGCCGGTTTTCTTAGAAACTCTTGATGTGTTATCAATTACTCCCTTTAGAAACGTTTGACATGTTGCCGACGTCCCATAAAAACTCTTGGTGTGTCACCAAAGGTATTAAAAAATGAAATGTTTACGGTTTTAAATATGGGTAGACATCGAATCGAATACCCTATAAGCATGACGATTGGTGGCCGGGCTTCACCCTATAACTAAGACAAATGAGCTTGGACTGCCAACAAGGTTTTCAGGCCGGCCCAACCTAGCTCGCCTTGGATATGGCCCGGGTGAGTGCTGGAATTTTTAATTTTTTTTTATATTGAAAAAATCATATTTTTTTTGGTTTGGTTAGATCCGTCACTGTTCTTGGCCCGACTTGCAGATCGTTTGGCCCGCTCCTGAAAAAAATCATAGCTCTGCCCCTCGGTCTAGCCCACCCAGCCCGTTGCCTAGCTAAACAGAGTTGTTACAATGCAAATGACAAAAACTCTCTGTATCAAATCGGACCCATTTGCAACCCGGGCTTACTTCTCGGATTGCCCACGAACCCAGCCGGATACAGTCTCCTAGAGTGGCGACCTGGATCTGATCATGATTAGCCAAGAAGCTTTCCTCTGGGTTCTATATGTCTGCTGTCAACAGGGTACAAAAGACACCCTGTCATCACCGGCTTCTCCTCTCAGCAACCCTGGAAGCGGCCGGTACTCTCTCATTTAAACACTGCCCAGATTATTTATTACTCGTATCTTCGTTAGGTGCCCTCCTGTGACCATTGTCCTGCAACATTGCATACAATTATCTATCAACTCTCTCTCTCTCTCTGGTGAATTGCCTAACAGGCTAGCTCGAAAACAAAGCTGCCATGATTTAATCAGAGAAAAGGTGGCCACCCATTATAATTTTCTCATGTGATTGCGCAGTCAAAAATTTTTCATCTGAATTCACATTGGCAACTATGCAAGCGCAGATGTGTCATTCAACTACACACAGATGTGGATACCCGATCTGATCTATTCACCATGATCATGCAAGTGTAAATGTTTAGACAGTGAGCATACATTGCCACTTGACTACTGTCGAATACGAGCATGCATTGGCAGTGGATCGGTACTATTATTGACGACCACATTATATCAAAAGATTCAAAATCTTGTCTTGTTTGCCATCCCCGGCCCTAGCAAGTTGCATGAAGTAGATGGTATCAGGTTTTTTTACAAAAAATGATATTTTCTATCTATAATTTTCTGAAACATTTATGACAATATTCCATAAGAGCGCAAGCACCATAAATGGTTCCCAGGAGTTAGTTTATGATCATGCACTGCATTGATTCCTTCTTGGGGGGTTAAAAGAATGGTAGCAGCATTTATGTCTTTTTGAGGACCCCCATTTAATGGTTCTTTCAATTGGAATTTTCGGCGGAAGGCAAAAGAACAGATGCCAACATCATTCAATGGCCAGTGTGGCTTCTGTGCCTTCAATTTTTTCTCTGATAGATTCTGAGCCTCCTTTCCATTCACGAGCGCTGCCGCATCTTCTTGTTCTTCTTCTACTGCTTCGAATTTTGTTTTGGAGTTATGCCATTGCAGAGTGCTTACAGCAGCTCTTATTCCCCGATAGAAGAGGGAAATTTTTGTAAGAAATGATAGCGTTGTTCATGGGCTATCTTGAAGACAAAAGTAATACCAATAATATAAATAGGAAAAAAAAAATCGGCGCTGGAAAGATCTCGTGATAAATTGGAATATTACTTGCAAGAAAGAAAAAATTCTTCAAAAAAGTTAAAAAGTTGATAAAGAACAAAATGTCATTTCACAAACTACAGCAATTTTTTTATATTCTTTTCTGGTTGTAGGGAACAACACTTGTCCCCAAGGAACAAATAATGCATATTGATCTAAAGACCCGGTGTCCATGAGGGGATTCGCTAGTTCCAATGGTTGAGCCCTTGCAATCAGTGCAGGTATTCATATTCTGCTTCTGTATATAATTAATGTAATATTCACCTTGGTTTTCGAACTCGTGACCTTTCACTCGACAGACCAAACACTATTTGCAGATATCCATCTTTTCTACGTACGATTTCTCGGCATGTTTCATAAAACCATTATGTAGCTGTGTGTGGCATGTAAAACTTGACAAGCTTGTGAAAACCACAAGGATTTAATTGAAGCTGAGGACCAGAAAAAACCACGTGTATGCATGTTCATACAAACAAATGCAAGATGCTAATTTGATCTTACGTACACCCTCGTGAATCATAAAGATGAAAAAGGAATGTAGATATGTGCTTGTGTGTGTACATGCGCGTGCAGATGCAAGAGATAATACATGAAACACTTTGCGGATCTAAACAAGAACTTGAAGGATTCAAACTTGGAGACTAAGGTGTGTTTGTTTCCTCGTGGATCTAATTTATTTCACCAAAGATTTGAGGATCTCAGATCTATGGATTTAAGGCCAGGCACTCCTTCATCTGACCTTAAATTTACAGTTTTTTACATGTAACATGGATTTAAAATTCACACTACTAAATTCCTATGTTTGTGACTTTGTGTAAAATGAAAATCGTACAATGCACACCTTTTAATTCAGCGTCGGATCTGAAATCCAAAGCTACCAACACTACCTAAAGAACAATATAAGTGTGAATGCCTGCACACATGCATGCGACCATGCACAAGGCGCACAGAGAGAGAGAGAGAGGGGGGATTTGGTGTCTGTGTTACAGGAGATGTGAACCAAGAAAGTAGAAACTGGAAAGCAGACAGAACATTAAGTTCCATTTATAACAAAAGACTTACATTTCCCCTCACTCCCCAATAGAGAACAGTCATCACTTATGATGCCTTGGGGGTCGTAGGATCGGAAAATTCAAAATACCCGTGAACCCACCAACACCTGACGCAAGGGGAGAGAAGTTTCTGATCCATATCATTATATGCAGACAGGGGGAGAAACAGAAGAGCAGAGAATCACCCTTCTAAACAAACAGCAACAGAGCCCAACCCACCTATCCCAGATCTCCTCTTTATAATGATACTCGTCACATCTCTCCTTGAAAAGATTGGGAACAGCAAGATGTATAGACAGCAGCCCAGACTGCCCATCATTGCATTCAAAAGCCCAGAGGGGAAGAACACTTGACTCACATGATAACCATGACCATGATTAATATCATGAGCCAAAATGTCTCGGCGGGCCGGCCATTAAAGGCACATTGGATCCTGCTTGACAGCTTTTCAAGTTGAAGAAGATCAGAGCTGCATCCCAAAGATGTCTTTCTTAACATAATTTATTGTTTCCGACCAAGAAGAAGAAGAAGAAGGGCGTTAGGATGCTGCCGGCCGGCGGGATGCCCGTGGGTCGACTGAAGTTGGTTTGTTTAAATGGTCTTGCTTGAAAAGGGTGCTTGATTATTTTCTTGGAAGATGAGTGTAATCGATCGAACCTTTGCCAATCACCTTCCTCCATTATATATGCGCCCCTAGACTTTGAACTTACTGCCTCTTCTTCTCCGGCGGGATATTAATTAATCCACCCGCCAGCCGGACGAGGAGAGCTCTTCCGGACTGTGTTTGTGGTCCAATTGCTTGCCAAATTAACTATAGTAATCCTTTTAAAGTTACCGAAGTAATGGTCGCCTGCATATGCCACATCAAGGTCGACAGACACGGAAAATGACAGGATCATTAAGACCGCGTGACGACGCTGCTTCCTCTTTCAGGCTTTTTCTTCTTAGATAATAGGACATAAGGACCCTTTTTAAATTTTGTAACTCTAACTTAATTAATCAGAGGAACAAATCCTTTGAGGTTTTACTTTTAAAAAAATTACATTCTGTTGAAACATCACGAAGGTTTAGTGACAGTACATGGTATCGAGATCCATGTCCACACGATTCATATCATCAAGATATTAGAAAAATCTACTGAAGGGAGTTGTATATATTTTATGTCATTGATTTTGATTTTTTGGATGCAAGATATTGGAGAGGAAAACCAAAGAGAAAGATCTTCATAAGGTATCACGTGTTTCCATGTCATCGAGCTCTGTAACATGCATAGATACTAATGGCATTAATCTCGATACTTGTCTGGCCATGGGAAGCAGAGTTGATTGCAAAGCCTGTAATATAACAACGACAATGAAGAGGAAGATGCGGATCCATGAAATCATGAAAACCATGTGCTCCCTTGTTTGGTCTAATGAAAACGATCAGAAACGACAGCTATATATACATCTAAACGTCCAATTAATGATCGCTTTTATCAATTATACTGCAGGTACTTATCAGTGTTACATCCATCCAAGGGCCGAAGCGGATGCGGGCAATTGCCCAACACTGCAAAAAGTGTTTATTTTCATATTAAAACTTCACGGCAGCTTTTCTTATTTACATACAGGTACCTTTTAAAAATCTAAAATTATATAACCAATGCTGCTTAGCTAGAACTTTTGGCTTCGCCTCTGCACCCATTTGTACATGTTTAATGATACACGCAGGCACTTGTCAATGCAAAACAAAAAGTCCTCGTGCTTTCAGAAGTGGTCAGTGATTCATTTGTGGGATCAGTTCATTCCCTCTCAAATTCAATCAAGAGGTAATTGAGCTAGCATTAACGGCATTGCCTGCCATGTTGTGTCTTTAATTTTTTTTTCCATAATGATCTGAAGTGTTACTGCAGCAAGTACAGAGAGAACTCTATTTCCGAATTCAAGGTCACCGTTAGAAATAAAATTCTGCTCAAATTTGTTCGAGCGATTAAATGCCAATCAGTGAAAAAGCAAAAGCATTCGCAATGATATGAAGTGTCGCTAAACAGAGTTGTTTGAATTGTGAGCACGTTGGTGCATTGTCCAAGAGTAGTTCGAAACTCAAGAATATCCAAATGGGTCCCGCATGGGATTGGGTATGTACAGCCATTAAGACCCAACATACGAGGCTTGGGTGTGTTGGAGCCCTAGTCATGTGGGCATCTCCATAGGCCTTCACATGGACCGTCAATGTGCAGCCCGGCCTAACAGGCAGCATGGACTTTCAGGTAGTAGGTGTCTAACAAAATTTTCTGTTTCCTCTTTGTAATACAAGTTTTCATGAAAAAGGTCCAGTCGTCAATTCTATTCTTGTAAGTGCTACTAGTTTGGACCATATGATACTTTAGTTGATGGGTGTATTATTTCTCATTCATGTATTATTTATTTCGAGCGCATCCTGTTTGGCCCAAATAGTGAGTGAAAAAAAAAATTGCTCACAAGATTGAACATGTCTTTCTCATCGTAGCCGGCCATGGATTAAATAAGTTCATTCCCGAATTCAAAATGTACCGAGTCCCAATCAAGTGACTTTTTTAATCAAACAGAAAACCTAATATAAGCCACGAGCAGAGAGTTTCACTGCGGTTCCACGAGGAACCCAGCAGTTTTTTCCAATCCTGTTGGCAGAATTATGCAGCAAAACCAGTACAAACCATGTGAGGCCTATTTTGACTATCTCCTTAGGGACAATGACAGGTGCAGAGTCTCCCGCTTTATGCACACCTCCCTGTCCTGCAACGAGTTCGAAGTCTGACCTACCTTTTCAGGAGGATGACACGAGATGCTTGAAGTAGCAGATATGGGTAACGTCAAGGCATGTTGCTCGCCTGTTTGAAGATACAAATCTGACCTGAGAAATTACCTCAAAAGATTCATATGCAATGTCTTCAATCGCAGAAGGGGCAAAATGGCAGCCATCAGCTAACATGTTAGGCCATGATTTAACATTGTTCTGAAGGAAAGAACCATTTTTGTCTTCTGGTCCCACGGTTCTGAAATACACCTTCAGTTAACCTTGGTGATGCAGGATATGAATTAATTTTGAGTATGCTGATTACCGAAAATGTTGAACTGGTATGTTTCGTTCCTTATCCAGAACAAGTTTGAACCTCCAGGCTCCAGTGAAGAGATTGCTGAGAGTTAAGGCTCCGTCCTTTATTGCCAACAAATAATACAAACGGCAGAAAAGTAGGGCATCAAAAGACCACATACCACAACACATTTTAGCTTATTTATTTGCCCGGGAGTACTGTTCATGTGAAAAATTGGAATGGTTGCTTCCAGAGCATAGGTTAGCATCGCTGCATCAGGCCTAATGATCAATAAAATTTGTAAATGTAAAGAAATTATCTCTTGAAAACAGAGACAACATCTGCGCCAGTATGTATGGGAGTCTAGGATTGGAAGGGTGTCACTCACGATGACAGTCTGCTAATTCGAAGCAACATATTGTAAGTCCGCAGAAACTCATGGATTTTGGAAGCAATCGTAAAGCCATAACAGTGAATTCAGGAGCTGGTCAGGCAACAGAGAGAAAAGAATACATTCAAGTTTCAATTCTAAACAGTATGCTTAGGCTACAGAATATTTTTGGCGATGCCATTTCTTGGTAAAATCATATTTTGATAACATATAGTGTTCTATTTGCAGTTGCCGCCTGCTGGCTCCCACAAAGGTAGAAGTTACTTACTTCCTGATCTGGACACTTTCTTACCCATTTTTCAAGTTGATTCATAATGAAAAAATTGAGTCTCAACTTTGATATGGAACGTTACATTTTTTTTTTCTTTGAAGCAGTAAATGTTCCATTCATGCATGTGAAATGATACAGGAAGACCTCCGTTCGTATGGTGGTTCATGTACAAGTGGAGGAGGGGAAGGGATTCACCAACTTGGATGCAGTTTTCTCTCCCAGTTTAAACTTTCATTATTTACGAATCAAGGGAACATCTTTACCGATGATGATAAAAGTCAAGTCCTAGGAAAAAAAAAAATCATTTCTTACAAGTCAATATCAAGAAACGTAATCAATGTCTCAGATGAAATTGAAGATGTACGCTGCAAATGCCTAAATAGCTCACAAATGTTTAGCATGATGTGGTATGTACATGTACACTTTTGCACAGGAAAAGAATTGTACCAACAGAATAGCTGCCAAACATACTGTGAGAAGTTGCAACCAGAATTTCGGTGGATGACTGAAACAACTCAGCTACCTGTGCTTAAAATATCCTTTAATAAACTTTTCAGCACAAGATGGATATTTCTCACGGATATATGCCTGAAGGCATTTCTTATATGAAAAATCTATCCATCCACCATCTGTACGTACAACAAACAAGCACCTTGACTGTTTGAATGTTGGATGCCTATCAACCTTCACAAAGAAAAATTCAATTATTCATTCCCAACACCACTTCATTGGAGAAGGCACAAGAAAAGACTAGGATTACTATACATGATTCATTAAATAGCAGAATTTTCTAGTTAGCAATTAAGCCAGCAAATGCAATAAATTTTCACACCTTCATGGATGATTGCTTTAGTACTAGCAAAGCAAGGTATATGCAAGATCGTTTTCAGAATTGACATGACCGTACATTTAACTTCCATATGACATATTATGAGTCAGAACTCAGCAAAGGAGATTTTAACCAAGTTTCTGAATACCTACTAAAATCCAGTTATTGGACAATTAACTGGTCAAGAAAAGACCAGTATGAGACCCAGAAAATATTTTTGTTTATCCAAACCAATGAGCTGCAGAACGTTCTGTTACCTGACTAGTGAAAGAAAATATACCAAAATAAAGAGATAGAAGAATGAGCGAATTGTCTGTGCCTCTGTGGATTAGCTTAATTATTTGAAAAAAAAAAAAAAAAAAAAAAAAAAAAAAAAAAAAAAAACCACTTGACCAGTTCAACAAGTATCTACATTCTAATTCCACAATCTTGGCAAAAAGATTGAAGCTTTGAGCTTTTGCTTTCCAAATTTGTGAGTATCATATTAACTGAAGCATATGAAAACATTTCATCTTGAAAAGGATAACATAAAGATAGTTCATTTCCTTTTCTTCAACCATAAAGCATCAAACGAACAAACACCCTTCTAGGCTTCTACAATAAAGAAAATTGTTAGGCAGCTACATATTGGAAAACTATAGATCATTCTTCTGAAATTTGAATATATATAAAAAAATGAGTAGTTATTAATATAAAAAATATATATATCAAGAGAACTAAAGATGTTTCAACCAAAAAAACAACTGGATAATAGGTGTGTGACACATGGTTCAAGAGTCCTAGACGTAGCCACAATTATGTGGATGTGCAATGGGAAAGGGGAAAAAAAGTCAGAAGTCTATCATTGAAATTTAAACTACTGTTCTATGACTATAAGTTGCAAGAGAAAAATAAAAAGATTCAGATTTTTCGGTTACCATAATTGAACTTAAGCCACAGCCAATTTTATCATCTGCATGAGGGTGATATGCCAGAAGATTCTTAACCACCTCTTTCTCATCTTGAGCTGTTAGGCAATCACCATCTGCATACCTGCCATGTGAAAAATGAAACCACGAGTGAAGGAAAATGTGCAAACTACTGTCATGACTGTAGGATGAAGGCAGCAGCAAAGTGTCACATAGTCTTCTGTGTTGCTCTGCAACTCTAACTAAAGCAGCTTATGACCAAAGAGACTAAAGCAGTGCTAGGTGCTTAACAAAGGTCTCATGTTCAATCAACATCATCTGCTAACGAGAGCTGTCTTTCTTTAAAAGCAAAGGTAGAGTCTAAAATTTTGATCCAGAAAGTGCTATGAAAGTACAGCTTCCAGGATTATGCATCTTTGTTAATATAAGAAAACCAAATAGCCAATAGAAGATCTTATCTCAGTAAATGAAAGCTGATCCCAACAAAAAGTTTCAGATAATTCCAGGGAAGGTGGTTATTGCTACCTAATTTTTTTAAAGAAAAAGTCTAAGAACATATTTACTTTGAACAAGCTTATGTTGCATATGAAGGGTAAAGAAATAAACACATGATGTCCGCGAGGTTAAAAGTTAAAACTTCACCTAATAGACCAAGTAAATGCATATATAAGAGAACACCTTTTATTGTTCAAACTCATCATCTGACCTAAAGGGTTCTGAGACATCTATTCATAATGACGGTTGATTTAACGAATGTTAGGTGATATAAAAACAAAAAGGCAACGTGCAAAATGTATCTCTAACCATAGAAGGAAAGGCATGCTCCTACCATTCAATCAGGGTTAAAGAGTGAGGTAAGAAACAGCACAGCAGCTTCTGACTATCGACTATTATCATAAATATGCAAGTGTTTCTATTAAGTGATCCAATTTTGACCATGTCAAGATGAATTTCTTGAAACTTAAGTCTAAAGTTCAATCCTGTACCCTGAAAAAGGTCTATAGAAGTGCATGCTATGCTTTTTTTGCTATCAATTCTTGGACTCTGTCAATCACTTATTTCTTTAATCATCATGTAACAGATGAGCCTCCATTTATATCAGACAGAGTGGCTCATACTGTGGCATTAATAAATAAAGTTTGTTAGGGTGTCAAGCTGGAAAACATATCGTCAGTAATAAGAGTTTACCATATGCACATGGCAAAACTTAGGCTGAAAGGCACAATGTTATCTCCTGCAATAAGCCAGAGTGGCTATGTTTAGGTGGTGGCATTTTAGCCCTTTCTTTCCGTTTAAAGGTTTTTAATATTTTAAAACACTAATTGTTTATGATTTTCTATGTGCATATTTATCCATTTATTTTACTCTTTTCGGGTCTAGGCAAACTAGTCCTACTTAGGCACTAAGGCATTTAGGACCTTGGTTGCAGCAACTAGCAAGTGAACTGTTCATTGCATGTAAATTGAGGAATTAAGCAAAATTATGATGGACATATACCAATCATATTGTGAGTTCCACGTCAGTGTCCAACTTATGTAGGCTACCAAACTAGTGTTTGCTTGTTATAACATATCAAGGTCGGCAGTTCAGCGACGGTTTTGTCATTTTCCATAGTCACAAGGACCTTGGAATCATCCTCTACCAGCTCCCATGTTCATGGGCTGTTTGCTATAGGTTAGTTATCAAGGTCAGCCAATCAATACATACTTTTCTCATCTTCGATAGCCACCATACTCATGGGATAATCCTCGACCATCTTCACTGTTCATGAGGCCTCCTTCACAAAGTTGAAATCAAACTCACATTTTCATCAGAGTGCAACAAAAAAAAATTGAGATGAACCTCCCATTTTCATCATAGTGGAGATTTCGATAATTTGACAGCATGGCATTGAAAACAAATTGGAGGACAACCTTCCATTTCCAACAAAGTGGAGAATCCAATCCCTCATGTATAATGATTTGATGGTATGGCACTCAAGAGCACACGAATTTGGGATCAACCTTCCACTTGACTAATATTGTAAGTCCTCCTTCATTTCCATGAATCCTTTCTTCATCTTCTTAATATGCTGCATGGCACCCAAGTTGATCTACTATCCAAAAGATCATTGTCGCTTTATGACTCGTGTAATACAGATGGTCTCGTGCTTTTCTAAAAATGCTAAGTTGGAAGGAGAGTTCAAAATTGTCCCACTGTTAGAGCAAAACATCAGAAGCGGTTACCAAACAAAGTCTAAGATGGAAAAAATGCTCATCCTGGCTCTTTTGTCAAAGATAAAGTTGCATCCCACCTGAGGTGGTGCAGTTCCGCTTTTACTTCTCACTTGACAAGGTGGTAGGCTGGAGAACCTAGTGCACGGAAAATGAATTCTTCTCCCACCTAATGAAACAACCAGGGGTTAAGAGCCTAAGGCAACTCTTTTCATATTGAGAGAATTTCTCTTCAAGCATAATGATTTTTTGCATGGACAAAAACGAGCAACTCTTTATACTTTTGCTCCACAGTCTATACCTTATGTCCTTTGTATTCTTAGACTTGTTTGATGTCTTAAATCTTAGGACCTTAGCACAATACCCTCAAAGAGATCCATCATGTGTTTCTTTCTCCATTCTTCATTCATGTGCTTTAGTGCAAATCTAATTGCAATGGTAGTTTACCCATTGTTAATCTCATGGTTATAGACCATTTCCATAATGGAGGTAAGCTATTGATATGGTAGACACTTGCACTGGGAGAGGCACTCATCTCCCATCTCTGGATGGGCATTAGGCAGCGCCAGGACAGCCTGATTATTGGCCTGTAAAGGGCTAACTACTTCCTAAGAAAGAACATTGACCTGGATTGCCCAACCCAATGATAATCAGTCTCGGTTGGATGAAACTTCTATCAGGCCCAAATTTTAAACCCTATGGATGATACATAAAATTTAGTTAATTTGAATTCGCAAGTAGAAAAATATGTTTTTATATTTTAACTTACACAACAAATATCTAAGAGTAGCAAACAATGGAACACAAGAAAATGGCCATTAGAAGACAAAATAGACAACATCAAAACAGAAATAGAAGATATGACCTTTCTATTTGTTAAAAAACCTTTCTATTTGTTAAAACTTAAAAGGGAGACATGCTAAACTTTAAGTGAACAGAAAGAATACATTATGAAACTCAGGTAACCAAAAAAAAAGCCCGACAGCCTGCATATTGGACTTAAGTTGGGACCATCTCTTATCGAGTCTAGTCCTAAAAGGCCAGGTCTTTACCATCCCCTACCCCCGGCCAATTTATGATATTCCACCCTTATAAACATCCGACTTACATGATCTATAACATAATTAGAATGCTCAAATTCGTAAAAATTAGTACACCTTGGAAAAAGGTCAAATATATGTTTCTATTGTCAAGTCATATTTCTCCATGATAACCTCAATCTGATCTGCAATTATAATCCTAATACGTTCCCACAGCATTTGGCATGCACAAAGGTTAAGTTATGCTATTTTCGTTCCTTGTTGTATGCATCATTTACGTAAAATGAATGGTCTTGCTACAGTGCCCAAGTACTAAGTATTGATTCAAGCATATACTTTCTGATGGACATTTATCCCCTTTGACAAACCACATAATTTAGTTGACTGCAAAAATTAAATATTCAAAATGCATCTATACACCATGAGACCAGTTTGAACCACAAAATTGACGATAACTGTTCATACTGAAACAGACTAACGAGGGAAGTGAAGAAACAAATCATGGCGATTATCCATACAGAACAGGAGCACATTGGAATAACAGAAGCAAGTAAGGAGAAGGGGCAAAAGTACGTGCATCCGCAAAGTGGGTCTCTTTCTACTACCCATAACAATCTCCTTCTCGACTAAGTAATAAATTCCCCAAACAAGAAGATATGTGCCTGCGCGTATTAGAGAGAGAGAGAGAGGTGGGCACCGGTCCGAGTGGAGTATGTCCTTGGCGAGCAGAGTTATGGGCTCAATGTCATTGAGGATCTCCTCCTCCTTCTCCTTCCACCTCTTGTACTCCGCGGTGTAATCGGAATGGCTCGCCCCTTGAACAACCACCCCCGAGCTCCGGGTGGCCTCGTCCACCGATTCTGCGCGTGTGCTCACTCGAGATCGTTTGGCGCAGAGGCCGCCGGAGAGGAGAAGATAACGGAGAGAGGTGAGGTGCTGCGCGTGGACTAGAGTAATTGGATTGAGGAAGCGAGCCATTCCAGAGTTGGAGAGAGAGAGAAAGAGAAGGGAGGGACAAGAGGGACGCTCCCGTGGAGCTCTGAGGCTGTCTCCTGTCTGTGATACACCAGGTTCGGTTGATTTGGATCCAGGCGAGGGACTCCAGAAAGGAGATTCCAGTGTCGCCCTGGCGCTGGGAACGTATTGGATACGCTTGGATATCCGATTAGAAACCGATCTGTTGCTTTCAGATTGGACCATAAAACTCACACCCCCACCCATTGGCGTTTGGTTCGGTTTGGATCTACGTATCGGATAACCAATCTTTCACGGATTAAGAAAAAAAAGGAAACGAAAAGAAAGCTACATTGTCATGTATTCTCAGGGTTCAGATTGGATCGTATCGACCCATTCTATACAGTTAAAAAAATCTAGAAACCTTAGTTGTGTTTGATAGCCCCCAGATTTAATGGAGTTGACTTCAAATTCATAGATCTGAGATTGCTTTTCTGCGGATCTGTGATCCACACTACAGATCAGATAGGGGGTCGGATCTCAAAACCACATATTTCACGTTTATACTGGATTTGAAATTCATGGCTTTCATACCTGAAGTTTGCTAAAACTGTGGATTTCGACATGAAATTCAGTCTCAGATCTGAGATCTGAGGCTACCAAACACACTTCTACTGTTCTTAGGAGAATAGTGTTGAGCATAAAACTCATAAGGTTGTAAAAACTGTCAAACAATGGACAAGAAACAACATTGACAAGATGGACAGAACAGTAGTGCGATGGATAAGACGTCTTGTCTGTTCTGTCCTATGGTACAACTATCAAACGATCTCTTATATTTATAAGGTTCTATTTTGTTTCGAGGTCCGGGTGAACCTACAGTACATCAGCCCATTAAGATTTAGTTTGGGCCCATGGAATATTAATGATCCTCCGTTCTTCTGAACTAATTAAAGCTCCTTCAAATTCAAATCAGATCATCACCCTTGCTTAAGTGTTCCACAATTTTATTCTTCATTAAATTTTTTAAGGCCAGCACGAGAACCGGCCCCCCAAGAAAACCTTTTTAAAATTGAATCACCAACTGCGCATTGGATGGCCCAAGATTGATTGCACCCTTGACCCTTTCTCTCCATCTTCTCCAACGGATAGTGTGCACGCAATTAGATCCAATGCAACGTACTTGTATGAATTTTAAAAATGCTTCTTTATGGAACTTTAGTCCTGCCCATGACCTCTGCATTCAACTTTATTTGATCGAGTGCATGGTTGTGATTTGGTAACTTAAAATCTAAAAAAAGAACTCATGTCATCCAGAGTTTGGTTTAGAGAGTATTCATAAGAATAACATAATAATAGTGACAAGAATATCAAAGAATAATATTAATAATAATACTAGCAAGGGAAAAGCTGATCTAAGAATCATGGATTTGGTGAGGCCTGCCAAACCTGCAAGCTGCCGATTGTGCATGGATTCGGGGAGACCCACTGTCTGATTGAAGGCTGAAACCTCTATCTAGTCCCTCGCCCCTCGCCTCTTTAAGGGTCATTTGGCACCCATAACAGATCGTTAATGTATAATAGGTTAGGTTCATGAAACACCATGTTTCATAATTTCATGAACCTACTTTAAATTTTGAAGGAGTTTTACTGGACAGTAACAATTTGTTACTGGTACCAAACAACATCTTAAGGTACATGGTATGCTTTCAATGCTTCAAGGTGCAAAGCGGTTGACTGCTTCGAAAAAATTGTTTCCGAAATGAATTTTGAGCGCCAACCACCTATGAACCTGATTGAGCTGACCATGCCCAACAACTGGTTATCCTTGAGTTGCAGTCTAAGTCCAATTTGCTCCAACGGTAATGGAAATATTAGAATTATATAATCAAGCAACGGATCTATACATTTTGTCACAGACGTGTTTTTCTTTAAAATAGCCAATTTCTTGTTAGATCATCATATTCCGAAGCCTATATTCAAATATTGTTCTTCAACCGTACTGTGTTTGGAATTCCCTGTTGCATTATTGTTCTCCTTTTATATGGATAACTCAAGTATAGGACATAGCTTTCTTTCCGGGCTGCAGATCTTGTTTTGACAATAATAAACCAAGCTGATGATTGTATGATCTAAAAATAAAAGTCCAATTTTTCCAGAGTGGATTTCATTGCTTGTTGGTTGCAAATTTTGTCTTCAGTGTCGTGTTTGGGGGCCGGCCCATTCATGTGGCTGTATAGAAGATAAATTAGGTTTATGTACAACTTTACATTAAGAAAAAAATGAAACATGCCAAATGTGATGTATATTTATTAAAAGCATCAACAAATAATTTGTTTTGGGTTGATGGGGAGTCATCCAAAAACCAAACCACTCAGCACATGAAAAAGAATAATCCGAGAACTTGTCAATTCGATGATTGTTAGATGCACAACTCGTGCAATGTTTTATCCAATAAACGATACCAAAATTTCGTGACTCGATATTCCGGGAGAATATTTCGATAATATTGTTCTTGTTTCTTTACAATCTTCCATGATCGAGATTATGGGCTTGAGATCCAAGAACTAATTAATGCCATAGAAGTTGTTTTATATGCTATCTCTCTAAACAGCAAATCTTCTTCAATCTTTAAATGATCCATAACTTTCAGGTACTTAGAGGAGCCGAAGCTCGTCCTCCTTCCCTCCAACCTTCCAAAACCCGACGAATGAAGCAGTTGACGTGGAACGACGACTGATTCCTCCGGCCGACGACAGTTGCAGAGATCTCTGGCAGTGTGGAACGTTTCCGGCAACCCCAGCAGCTTCGAACACTCATTCAACCTTCGGGTAAGCTTGGCCGAGGCACGGTGAATTTGCCGGTGGTGATAAACACCACCACGACCTCCAACATCCGACGCTGTCACTCTTCCGGCGATAGCACTCCAAACCACGTCCTGCGAAAGACAGTGCTCCTTTTCCGGCGAAGTTCCCCGTTTTTGGAGACTGCGGTGGTGTCTAGGATTGCTTTAGAACCTGGGCGGGGATCAGTATACCTCTTAACCAAATAGTTATGAACATATCACACTTTAAAATTGAATTGAACTGACGGCCAGACTTTCACCGGTCCGTCAGTTCATAAACAAAATTCAAATCTAAATCAACTGATCCGGTCAGATCGGACAGAGCATGAACCATACCAATCCAGACCATTATATCTACCAGGTACTACAGAGATGGTATCTGCTCAATTCAGAACCATGGCTGCCCAACTACTCAAAAGACAGAAGAAATGTTAATTATCTCAGTTTGGATTATAAAACAAAGTTAGGCACTTAAACAATGTTAAGAATCTAAGCTAATTTGGATGATAGTCATTTGGTGGAACCAATCATTATATCTCAGTTGGGTCCACTAGTTATTCTTTTATATCCCCTCAGCCAATGCATCGCCAGAGTTAGGCTAAGTGGTCCAATCATATACATCACTGCCAAACTTTTATGATTAAAGAACTTTGAAGCAAGCTTCCCAAAAGGTTGTAATAGAAAAAAATTATAAGAGGCACTTAATATTCGAGCAAATAATAAATAATTACTCAACTTTTAAAGCAGGCACTTAAATTTTTCCAAGCATAGCTGATTTTTTTTTCTTCTTCCCCAAGCACTTAAAATGTAGAGATCTGCAATCGAGCTGAATTTGTGAGAGGTTTATTTTCCAAAGCTGATTCAAAAATTAGTATCCGATTCTGTATGTAGGCAGTAAATGGATATACGGTCACATTCCGACGCTTTGGCCGAGTGGTTAAGGCGTGTGCCTGCTAAGTACATGGGGTTTCCCCGCGAGAGTTCGAATCTCTCAGGCGTCGCATTTCGTAATGACCTTTTTTGTCTTTTTATATTTCGCCCCTTTCTGCGCAGTGCCCACAGCCATTCTCTTTCTCGTGACTTGAGAAGTTTCAGTGGCCCCGAAATTGCTTTCGGTTTGGATCGCTTACCCAATGTTGCCTCTGTCGGTGTGATTTTCACAGTTAATTGGATACGGGCCAACCATTGACTCACAGGAACCAGAAAGAGGAGCAGGATTCTCTACCAGACGTCCAGAACCCACGAGGTCCCCCTCTGCCTTAATATCGAGTTCGTCAACTTCAACCAGATCATACAGGACGACATCCTTGCGGGTTTCCAGCTTCATAAATAATATCGTTAACTTGGTGACCTAACTTTACAACTAACCCGCGACCAAGAACTCCACGGTTAGGAGTATGGAAAAATGTCAGGTAAGAACCACCGGAATCAGATGTCATAGTTGGTTTTAGTTAATCATGCTTTCCCGTGAGGACGTTCTTGTTGAACTACGATAAGCGTGATTAGTTCTTACCGAATCAGTTATGTTAGATTATATCTCTGTCGTCAAAGTTGATCGAACAACTTGGTTTGAATATAACTTCTTATTCTACCACAACCACCAACTGCATGATCAATGAACCCTTGTGACCTTGCCCTTTGAGCCTGATCACCAACCTCTCTATGTTGTTTATAATTTGATCTTTTGCTTACCTTTAGTATGTGATGAAGCAGGAGGGTGAGATACAAACCCCCTCCTACCCTCAGCTGCTTCAAGGGAGCGGTATACCATGAGAATTGAACTGATGACTAGACTTTTACCACCCAATCGGTCTATCAGCTATGCTATGGCCCTTAATGAAGATAAGTTTTAGTTAATAAAGAGTTAATCTAAAGTCTCATCTAAGTTATAGTAGCAATTAGATTCAACCTGCCTGCAATTTTAAAACATTCAAGTTGAAGGACGTCGAGTTGTCCAGATGTGAAAGACATTTTCACCAGGTGAAAGGAGATGGCAAAGAAAAGTCACTTTTTTAACTATTTTTTAAATAAAATCTGTAATTTTTGCCAAAAAAATCTCAAAGAAAAACTTTAAGTCGGATTTTGTTAACATGGAACGAAGGAAAAAAAAATCTAATTAGCTACAATTGTTTTTTCTTTCAACAATGTCCTGTATCATTAAATTACATTCTCAGAGTTTTAGCTTACATTTTCCAATTTATTTCGAATTATATGAAAAGTCTGGTGTTCATTGGGAAAATAAGAAAAGATAGTCTAATTTTTAAAATCATAGTCAAATGCTTCCAGAAATCGTGTGAGTTGAAATTTCATGAATTCCCACTACTTTCCACCACATTTGCAACTATAAAAACGGCTTCTAGAAATTTGACTATGTATAAGTGAGCTCTGAAATACTTAAAAGGAGGAAGGAACAAAACAGCGGGAAACGAAGACAAAGTTTTTCAAGCGGATATTTGATTTGGATGCAATATAATTGCATAATCTTTATGCATTTATATAATATAGAATCTGTTTCTTTGAGCTGCTTCGCAAAAAGTTACGATTTACGTGAATAGAAACTGAAAGTCATGTTTGATCGGTACGAGTGAGTGAGAGGTATTAATCCCACCAAAGACCCGAAGACCCCTCATTCCTCTTGTTTTCAGGGTCCTAAGCTGAGGTCATGTTTGATGGGCTTTTTCTTGTTTCTAAAATGAAGTTTAACAACGTAGAAAGAAAACTAAAAATTTAAAACTACCAAGTATATTTCGGACCATGTAAACAGCATTAACTATGAAGAGTTTGAAAAGAAAAAACTCAAAAAAAGGTGAATTATTTTATAAAAAGAAAAGTGGAATAAAATTTTTTCAAAACTTTGTGTGATTTTCCATGAGAACATGTGGTAAATTGCATTACAAATGCTTGTCAATTTGAACAAGACTAATAGTAACACAAAATCTTAATAGTTTTTTAGTCAAACCTGTCGATATAGACGTGAGCTACCTAATTAAATTGCAAGTAATAACTCCAAGTAGTATTCCACAACATGCAGATAAGGCTTGTACTTGATCCAACTTTTCAACCTCTCACTTATGTCTAAGTCCAACTGCGCCAGTGCAAACGCATGTCATGTGACATAAGGCTACCAATTTCCACTTGGTGAAGGATACATTTGATTGATTCAAACCCTTTGCACCATTCTCAATGAAAGTCTGATCGTCAGTTTTATTTATTGCAAACAATGAATACACCATACTTTAGTTGATGGGTGTACTACTTTCTAGTATAGTTTAGGTAATTGAATCCCCACCCACTAAATAAATAGCAGGGAGGATGAGTTTAGACCATAATTCTCGAGTCAAAACCCGGATCCAACTCCAAATCCAATTGCAGATCTCGTCAAAAATTCAACTCTCCACTTCTCTTCACGTATTTCCGGATCTGGGTCCCAGTCCGGTTAAGCTACGTGTACCAGGTGCAACCCGATCCATGGGCATAAAACTCTTCCAATGTGGTCCCCGAAAAAGGCAAGTGGAAAAGAAAAAGGGTAAGAAGGAGATAAACGCCGACCAGGAAAGGACAAAAAGGGGAAGAAAAGAGAACGGGTCGGTTATTTTGACCGAGAAAAAGAAAATTCTCAGCCGTCGGACAGCTATGTCATTGCATCTGGCATGTCGAGAAGTCCTAAATGCCCTTGGATATTTAGAATATGCGCTTCCTGTCCCAAGGCTCTGAGGAGTGAGGAGACCCTACCTTCTCGGTTGCCGACTCCATGAAGTCTACGCCCGCATGTCCTCCCCAACCCAATTTGGATATGGAATTGGATCTCTTATTATTATGACCCGACCCGAATCACTGAAGGTAGATTGAGTCTGACCCTTCTTCTATTTGTATCCAGTTTGGAATGAAACATATGCAAAAAAAAAAAAAAAAAAAAAAAAAAAAAAAATCACCAATCTTTTGGATAGAAACGCGAGATCCAATGTCACATTATCTACGCATACTTTTCATGATATCGTAGTTCAACAAAGAAAAGCGAAAGAGACGAATTAATGGAATAAAAGAGATAGTCTTTTACCGTAATTAAATCATTCATCTTTTGTTTGTCGACGATATGCAGGAATCTGTGATTCTAAACTTCCGGGATCCACCGGCTCCAGCAATCCATGGTTCAAAATCCCAAAAAATAAATCATGCAATAAACTTTCCGATATCACGGTGACAGATGAGACAAATTCTTTTGGACCTCCATCGTATAACTCGAATAATTCGAAAATGAGAAAAGTTTTAGCTGTGTTGTTTATATGTTAAATTTTCATTTGAAGATAAATTACGATTTCGATGAGAATATGAGAAGATATTCCTGGTGCACGAAAGAGGTGATGAAGCGCTTAGGAGATTACTTTTTAAAGTTTGGAACTTTAAAGTAGGGGAAAAAGAAAAAGGAAAGCACTGAGAAGACGGTAGGAAACAAAAGGAAAATAGCAAGAATGAAGTGGAACTAACGTATATACTTACATAGATAAGCTGATTAAGTACAAACGAAGGAGAAAACGAGTTGAAGACTTGAGAGGCAGAAGAAAAAATAGACGGAGACTTTGGGATCGTTTTCAAGTTGTTAACTTTCCGGCTTGTTTGAAAAATAGAAGAATGCGGCTGCCGGCGTTTAGGGCCAGTCCGAGACCGTGTCCAAATTGAACGGCCACGGGGTCCAGACTTGGATCCAAACGCAGTTTCTGCCCGTGAATCTAACGAGCATTTATCGGGGGGAGAAAAATAAGAAACTTGTAAATATGTTGTCGCGGTCAAATATTGTTGGTGCTCGATCGTTTTCCTCCAGCGTACTGATTTTAACTTCTGCCGAGAAAATAACTCTAACGTTCGGTTTCGCCTTTTTAACGTCAGGTTGTGCCGTAAAAGGCAGCCACCCCGTGTTTTAATCGAAGTGGAGGCATCGGTTATTAACATTTTTCCCTAGTGGCAAAACTGACCTTGTGCTCTCCATAAAAGATGAGCCTTGATGGAAAGAGGAGAGGGGGGAACTGTGTGAGCCTGTGAGGAGGACGGGAGACGGAAGAAAGAGAGAGAGAGAGAGAGAGAGAGAGAGAGAGACGGTTGTGGTGGTGGTAACTGGTGAGGGGGGTGTTAGCAGAGAGCACAGATGCGAATTGAAGCACGGCTTGTATGGTGATGAATTGGTTATAGAAGAAATCGGTGGTGGAGTTGGTGATTTGTAGCGCTGGTGGGTGAAGTGGGCAGGTTAATGGGACAAGCGGCGTCGACCACCGGATTCTCGTGGCCGGACCGGCGGGATTCTGTCAACAGGCGGTCCACCAGAAAGCGCGACTTAGCGGCGGCTCCGATGACCGCCACGGTGCCGGCTCTGGCCCCGGCCCCGTCTATGGCAAAAGGGGGTGCAGATCTCGGCCGCTCCGTTGAGGAAGGGCCGCGGGACTACACCTCCGATCTGCCGGACGAGTGTCTTGCTTGCATCTTCCACACGCTGCCGTCGGGAGACCGGAAGCGGTGCTCACTTGTCTGTCGGCGCTGGCTACGCGTCGAGGGCCAGAGCCGCCATCGTCTCTCGCTTGATGCCCGTTCGGATCTTGCCCCTTTCGTTCCGGCCCTCTTCTCGCGTTTCGATTCTGTCTCCAAACTAGCGCTCAAGTGCGACCGACGGGCCGTCAGCATCGACGACGACGCGCTCGTCATCGTAGCCGTCCACTGCCGGAATCTTACTCGCCTGAAGCTCAGGGCTTGCCGAGAACTGACTGATTCTGGTATGGAGGCCTTTGCGATGAAGTGCACAACTCTGAAGAAGGTTTCCTGCGGGTCCTGCACCTTCGGCGCCAAGGGGATCAAGGCACTCGTCGACCACTGCCCCGCCCTCGAGGAACTCTCCGTCAAGCGCCTTCGCGGGCTAACGGACAGCAACGGCGATGCGATTGGAGCTGGATCGGCCGCTACTAATCTACGGAGCGTCTGCCTCAAGGAGCTCTACAACGGGCAGTGCTTCGTCCCCATGATTGCTGGGGCGAAGAAGCTGCAGACTCTGAAGCTATTCAGGAATTCCGGAGAGTGGGATCTCCCTCTCCAGACGATCGTCTCCGGGGCAAAGGGGTTGACAGAGATCCACCTAGAACGGCTGCAGGTGGGCGACCGTGGATTAGAGGCGGTGGCGAAATTGGAGGAGCTCGAGGTTCTGCACCTGGTGAAGACACCGGACTGCACGAATGCTGGCCTTATCGCGGTCTCTGAACATTGCATGCTCCTTCGGAAGCTCCACATAGATGGGTGGAAGACGAACCGGATTGGGGACGAAGGATTAATTGCCATTGCTCGGAAATGCCAGAACTTGCAGGAGCTGGTCCTGATAGGAGTGAATCCCACGTCTTTGAGTTTGGGAATACTGGGGAACAATTGCTTGAATCTGGAGAGATTGGCCTTGTGTGGGAGTGACACTGTCGGAGATCCGGAGCTCTGCTGCATCGCAGCAAAGTGTGCATCACTAAAGAAGCTGTGCATCAAGGGGTGTCCTGTTACGGACCAAGGGCTCGGCGCGCTTGCCGGCGGATGCCCCAACTTGGTGAAGGTGAAGGTGAAGAAATGCAGAATGGTTACAGCTGAAGGTGGGGAATGGTTGAGGACAAGCAGGGGAACCGTTTCGGTCAATCTGGATGTAGGCGGGGGAGAAGAGAATCTGGATGCGAGCACAAGTGATGGTGGAGCCGGGCCGGCGGAGAACGGGGAGCAACCAGTTCTCGCTGCTCCAGAGATGACTCCTGGGAGCAGCCAGAGGGGAGGGGGCTCTAAATCGAGATTAGGGCTGTTCGCAGGCCGAAGCTTGATTGCTTGCACGTTCAGAAGGTGGTCTGGTTCTCACGGAAATCCCTCTAGTGGAACAAAAAGGAGTTAAAAGGGTCTGATTTTAGTGATGAAGAGGACAGGTACGCCTGTAAACCATTTGTTTCCTGATGTTTGAAAGTGTGGTGTTTGCTTGTTTTCCTTAATTGGCAAGGATGCTGTTCTTTGCCCATTTTAGTATAAACAAATGTAATCCTTTTCTCTCTTTACTGGAATGAATTAATACAATAGGTTTTCTCTTCTCTTTGCGAATTTGTACACCGTTTTGCTTGCTCACCTGATGGTTGTCGAATTCGGTACGAGAGGTAGTACTTGATTGTTTGAAAGAGATTTCACCAACAATGTGCTTATAATTCTTGACGCGGCATTCTCTATTTTAGGACTGAACTCGAAGGATCATAGTGTTCAACTTCAGTGGGGAAGGTTTAAGCGTATCTCACTTCCTATTGTAAGATCCCTACTGCACACGAGGTCATTCCCTTTTCCGGGCATAACTTATTTTAGTTTGGGGAATTTTTAGATGCTGTCAAACCTCCGAACTGTTGGTAACATGCTTAGTGCTCCTTTCTATTCGGAAGTCCCCTCAAGGTGTCTCTGTTCTGCTACAATGATTGATATGAATTAGATCTTTTGTACTATATCACTGTCGTATCTTGGGTACTTGGGCTTGAATTTGGGACGTTATTTGAGTCGTTCAGGTTAGAAGATGGAAGCATTTCTGCAACATGGAATTCTTCTCATTCACTTACGGTCATTTTCTTTATAGTCCAGTCAGTGGTTTGCTTGTGAAACACACTCGCTCTCAGTCAATTCATAAGCTAGTAGTCAATTCACTCTAATGGACTTCTTCAGTAAAAGTTTGTCTTTCAGTAACTGTCACTTCTCAGGATTCGGATGAAACGCATTTAGGACCTTGTAAACTTCCGCCATGTTTGAGCTGCATACTGGATCCATGCTATCGCTGACGAAAAGCTTGTTGGAATGGTATTCCCAAGCTGGATTTGGCTTCTTGCTGCCAAAATAGGCAGACGTGATACGATGATCAGGAGGATATCAATTCGGCAGCTCTGATTGTGAAATGACTTTGGTATAGTATCTGATGTTAATATATTTGTTTCAATTCTTGGAGTATGAGAAACTTCTAGCTAGTAGTTAAAGTTGGGTTTGTGTAGCAAACATGTCATCTGCTAAAAGTCCCTTTTTCATTTTAAGGTTCTGCATTACGGTAGAAGGAACATATAGCGATGCGCCACCTAGCTCCGTCTAAGTTGTTTTATCAACTGATCAGCTAATAGTTTATGTTGCTGTAATATACTGTCATGTATTCAGTTCGAATGTCATTGCATCCATTAGGGCCATTCTTATGTAGACATTTCTTTAGTCTTTACAGTAACTTGGCTCCCTCCTGTTCAAGTTTTCCGTCAAGTGGAAACTTTTGATCTGGATTAGTTGTGGATTGACTTGCTAGCCTTGTAATATTAGTTCGTTTGTTTATGCAAGAGAAAGCACCATATTGATCCAAGGCCTTCTGGTGAATGGATTTCCTGTAGAAGTACCAGCATCTTGCTGCTAGACCAAATTCACATTCACAGTCATCTACACTAAATCGCTCTTTGTTTGTAAATTTCTCTGGCCATCATCAGCGCCCACTTTGAAAGTTCTTACCAGATGTATACCAACTCTTATGCTCTGTCGTGTTCTGTACTGCCATGACAGTTGACACACACTGCTGTCCTTTCACACCGTTACAAAGTTCTCAGTTGGTTCAAGCCATTCAAAGTTAGTCTGGACACTTCCAAATACTGAATTTCTTCAAAGTGTCTAGCCTTGCATCACATGGAGCGATGCTTACTTATTGTATAAAAGTGACCATGAGCTACTGTGTTTCTTCTGCAGTCCTCTGTCATAGTTGGTCCACCGTCCGTCTAAGTTGCCATTGGGAGTCTAACGTTGTCCTCCACGTTGGTCCATTGTCCAAATTTTGGTCGCCATTATATCTTTTTCTCGAAATGAATCCCCTTTTATCACCTCATCTAGCAAACTGTTCTCTCTTTGTCCTCTTCGCTGCTGCCTGACAAACAGAACTCTACGGGTGCTTTAAGCGGCAGACAGCGCTCATTTCATCTGGGCTCTCTGAGTCTCTGTACCATGGAGGTGTCGCCCTTCAGGCATTATCAGGACTACTTCCCTCTGTTTCACAATCAATAGTTTCTGTTCACAACAGTACATGCCCATCCATTTTGATTCTACCGCACGTGCTTGCACATTGCCATTCATTAAGATGCCTCGGAATCCATAAGTCTCGTTCGAGGCTTTTATTGCAAGCCCTCTTGAGGCGCTCTCTGCTCATGAGCATTCATTTTCAGTAAATTGTTTCTTCTTTGCTGGAGCAATGCTGCAAGTCAATGGGCGGCTTGCCTCCTTCTACCTCCTTTTCTAAAAGACTCTCCAGCAACTAGCAATTTCTTTTTTCCTTATTTATAGTAAAAAAGAAGGAAAAGGATCCAAAAACGAGCATCTTTTGTCCTGAGAAACTGCGCCGACTCCGCAGAGATTCTTGATTTGATATGGATTTGGCATCAGCCCCTGTTTGGAGGAAGGAGTGCTGAACTGCAGGGGATTGGGAATCCCCATGCCAACAAGTTCCTGAGAACTAGCAGACGACGTAATGGGAGTTGGGGGGCGCCTCGTGATTGGTGGCTTCTAGTTAAATCGGATTTCTCGTCTCTCTCACAATACTGCTGCCGAGCTGGGCTCCCCCACCCCCACCAGTCTCTTTCAACCAGTTTTAAATATTCGCCGTTACACATCGACTCGATTTAAACGGGCAGCACAGATGGATTCAATGTGCCCAAATCGCTGTAATCTGACATGGGCATCTTTTTTTATGCGTGTTGAGAAATACTTCGCAAGTAGTTCCACAGAGATTTGATTTCTTATTATAAATTTGATTCAATAATCTATTTGTATGAAATCTCTTCCTCTCTCTCTCTTTCTCCCTCGTGGAAGAAACGTGAAGCCACGGTTGGCGTGTGGTTCTAAAGTCTTAGCTAGCAATGGCTGTCTAAATTATTTGTTGGGTTGGCGGGTTAGTGTGAGTTTCAGTTCGATTATAGTGAGTGCTAATTTTCTGGATTGCAAACTGTAACAGTGGGACACTCTCAAAATCCTGAAACAACCTTATACCTTAGGAAAGCGACTTTGGTTCATTCAAAATATATATATATATATCCCAATTTGCTGTCCCTAATTCAAAAAAGGCGCCTGATGCTGAATTAATTTCTTTATAAGAACCACTTGTTTTTGGAGACATGGGTGACTCATATTTCTTCCATCGTCTGTTGACAAGTGAAAGGTTCGCTTCTAATTTGTTGGAAAAAGATGGTTTCTATGTGGTGTGCGTGGAACACGAAGCCCAAAACTCAGAATCTTGACGTGATGATGTTGTTGCTTGAAGCGGCCTTGTTGAAGGGTTTGTTTCTGCAACCACAGGATCATATTGAAAGATCGTCTATGCCGTTCGTTGTCTTCTTGGCAACGTCAAGTACCTCGACCGACCTTGACCAAAACGGCTAAAAAAATAAATGACAGTTCGGTCTTCGTGAAAGACTATTTTGAAAGTGGCAGGTTTTTTCTTCATGATAGACAGTTTTGAAAATAATGTTTCGTTTCATTTAACATTTTTGCCAAGAATACACAAGGCGGCCAATTTCTTTTTTATGTTATAAAGTTTTTTCTTCACATAGTGATTTCGATTCAAAATCCCATAGTTCAATCTTTGGTTCTCGACTCTTTTTTTCTCAAGTGGTAGGATGTGACCTTCGTGGTACATCCTTCATGTCTGAAACTGTGAAAATGCATACTTTTATTATTTGAAAGAACATGCGTGTTATGTTGAGCTTTTCGAACCTGGAATGTCATCTTGGTGTTATATGGTTCCTTTTTTGAAATAAAACTTAAGAAATCACGAGCTGCGACTAAAGAATTTAGAACAATTGTGGCAAATAGTTTCGTTTAAGAGTGCAACAGTTTTTCTTTATAATCACGTATAAAACGACAATTAACTTTGCTTCTATTCAGCTTACCATGAAAATATGTTGGTTATAATCATTTCACAACTTTTGACATGAAAACTGAGATGCACGAACGATGCAAAAGAAGCGGACTAATATGTGAAACAGAAATCTTGAAGTGCTTATAATTGGGAATTTTAAGTAATTTGTTGTCTTAGTTTTCAACCTTATTGCGGCTGAAACAGAAACTTTTAGGGGGCGAGTTGGGATCTGTCAGTCGAGTTGTTACAGTGGTATTCGGAGTTAATTCAATACTTGGGTCTGGAGTCCTACACATGCGGACACGTGTACCCTAAGGAGGTAGATTGTAACGTTCCATTTTGAAAAATTTAGTCATGTGTCTAAGATTGTGAGAAATCCGAGGGGTTTTATAAATGAGGTTGTTAAGAGATTGACTATTCTGATTTCCAGCCTTTTTAGGGCAGGAGGAACAGAAACCGCTAAAGGGCAGGTTAAGATTGGTCAACTGGATCGTTATTAATGGTTTTCAACTTGATACCTTTCATATACAATGCAAAGCTTCTAGACTAAAGCCTTTCATTAGGTGGAAATACGATGTATTTGCATGATATGACTTTGAGAAACCATAAAGATGCAAATCTCTTAAGCGATTTGGAAGCTCATTTGGATTTAAAAATCACTTTAGGCTTCCAAAACATGCCGCTTGATGATCATTCCTGCTCCCCTGCTAGAAAGTAATGAATCCACAACAAACAAATGCATGTGTTACAAATGACTGCCCATTTGAAATATGATCCTAAAAACAGGAAGCGATTGAGAAAAACAGTTCCATGAAGCACTTCTGGTCGCATACAAATTTCATTCATCAAAATACTTTTCTCTTGGTTCTTAAAAATATCAGACTCTGCGTGCGAGTTCTGCTAACTGCAAGTCTTCGTTCAAAAGAATGTTTGGTGGGTCAATGCCGGACTTAACGTGCTTCGTCTGTTCCAAAGCTTGCTTTGGAAAATTCAGCACCGAGAGTCAGTGGGGGAATTCGTGATGCAGATAACTCGACCGAGTCTTCTTCTTTTGTATGCAGATGACCAGCAACGCTATCGGTATTGACATGAAAAGCATACCCTTTTTGAAAACACAGGGAATCCGCTTTTCTCTCTGTCTCATCGTATGAGCAGAGCTGAATCCCCTCTGTTTTCGTTATTAATACAAACAAAATAAGAACAACCTACTAGAAGCTCATGAAAAGGGCAGCGACAACGGGTTAAATATTAACTACTTTTTTCTCTCTCATGTTTGATTGCGAGGACAAAAACTTTTCAAGGGAATTCTTTTTTCTTAGTGAGCAGAGGAAAATCTTACTGCTCTAATAAAAGCTGAACTTCTTATCTTTTGACAACTGTAAAAATTTGTTATTGAGATAAATTCATTAAACACTATTATATCTTGTTGTTGTATAACATTTCATCAATTTGCACTAATTTTTTTATATTGGTTCATGGAATAATAATACTTGTTCCAGTTGTCAAACAGCCCCTTGGGTGTTGTTTAAGACAGGTTCATGGAACACCTTTTAAACTGTCCAACCAGTAATGTTATTGTTTCCAAACGGCCTCTTAGAGTTTAAGATTATGTTGCTATAAGCATTTGCATAATTGAGGGGCCGCCGTAAAGTAAGGGAAGGCACTAAGTGAACACTAAATGTACATACTCTCCATGTTTTAAATCAGAATATTCAGCATTTGGAACAAAGAGAGTCGATAAAATGGAAATGCATAACAAAATTTGAAGACAAGAAGTTCCCTAAATACAAGCGAAGAGAGAGAGACGGAGGGGTTTGCCTCTCTTTTTGCAGCTTCATATGGCAGCCGTCCCAAGAATAACAATTAAATAAAGTTTAGATAACGATTATTAAAATTAAAAAAAAAGGGGGCATGATTATATGTGCACACAATTGTTAACAAAAAGTGACTCATTCCCTTGTCAGCACACAACTGGGAAAGTAAGGGTGAAGAAGAGGCATTTATTGAAAGTTGAGATACTGAACTAATTTAAAAGAATGGCCCACTTGGAAGATGCCAATATTAAAATCCACTTGTACACAAGCTTTCATAGATCTCATTTCAGTTGAGAGGCTTGTGAAACATAAAAGTAGAGACCAAGTCGAATCCGTGTCACCTTCTGCTATGAACCGAGGTGATAGAGGAAAAGAGGAGAGACTTCGGCCTCTTCGGGTATTCGCCGCCCCCAACCCATGTTATCTTATTAAAGACATCCAACAATGGGGGCCTCAATCTAATTGCATACACTGACAGCAACTCATGGTATGTGGTGAAGTTGTTAGCTATCAATCAAGGCATGGTGGTTGCATTCATTAGAAAATATGGCCCCAGAGCGACCTGATCCCTTGTCTCATCTAGGGGTTTAATAAATGAGTGCCCTAAGGATGATTACAAAGAAAATACTTTAAACAAAACCCAAATATTTTAATTTTGGTTCACATGAGTCGTTTATGTGGTTTTTTCTTGCATCGAAATGAAAGTCAAACATCCTGAGCTCAAAACCTAGGGGTTGTTTGGTAGTTGGAACAATCTGTGAATATTTTTTGAATCTAGCCCAATTAGAACTAAGTGTCCATGAATATATCTCAATGTTTAAGGCAGATTCATGCAACACTTTGTGAGTGTTCCATTTATCAAACAACCCCTGGGAGATTCATTAGTGCAACATAAGTCGTTTATGTATATCACTATCGTATGTCCTCAATTTGCCTCAAAACGATAACATTGTAATTAACCATAGGTGCAATTGAAAATGATCTTAAGGTCGCTCTTCTATTTCATGAAGTTGAATAGAAAAGGATACTTTTATAGAAATTAGAACAACTTTGTGATGAATGTATTCAAGTTGATGTGTGGACATGCATTTTCAAATTTCAAGACGAAATCCTTGCGCTAGAAATCAAGCAAAGTTCTGTGACGTTTTTTGTGGTAAGGACGAGCTTGGATGTTTTAATAATGAGGAACGTCTGACCTAACAACTATTGGATGAAATCATTAATCTTTGTCCTAAAAAAATAGCGGATATATATATATATATATATATATATATATATATATATATATATATATATATATATATATATAAGTTTTTAAAGTTGCAAAATAAGAACTAATTAGCTTTTCATTATTGAACTAAATCAACGACTAAGGAATATTAGTTTTACTAGTTTTTCACACTATCAAATATTTGGATGCGATCTTCAGTTATAATATAAACATATATGTGCATTTTCTAGAATGTGACCACAAACAAATGTGTGGTAAATGCTAACCTGAAAATGCAAGTGGCCTTTATACATATCTACGATGATGGACAAAAATATTAATTTTGACATCGACTTTATAGAAATATTAAATAAAACCCACCTTTTATAATGATCATGATGATAGTATTTTTCCTACCAACATCATATAAACTAATTTATCTGCCTCCGTAGTTATCACAAATAATATTTTCCAAAAAAAAAATGAAGAACAAAGGTTGGCCATTGGTGTCATTTTCCATTAATGGACAGGCATGCATGTCGAGAGAACGAATGATTTCACTCCCCACAAGAACCTGTGGGTTTGGTTCCAAACCGTGGCGTATGGCGAAGGCAATGGCGTGCAGCGTTTGAATTATGAGCTGTTGCGACGTTCACAGCAGTCGTTATCATCATCGTCACCCGCACCGCACAAGGGGTTGTCCCTGTCCCACCTCCATGCTTCATTTCCTTTGTTGGCGCTTTCACCATTCATGCATAATCTTTGTCAACCCAATAATTTGCGAGGTGCAGATGAAGGTCCAGACTGGAGAATAAAATTCTCCATAGCAATCCGTTCATCCCAACGTCTCCTATGCAGCCTGATGTGATGTATTGGGCTGCATGTCCGAGTTTAAATCAGTCTAAGTGAGTTCAAGTCGAACTCGAGCTGGCTCGACTCGTTGAACATTCTTACCTGCTGGCTCTTATCTTGTTGTCTCCGGCAAGATAGAGGCTGCCCGAACCGCGAACCTGCTTGATGTGATGTATTGGGCTGCATGCCCGAGTTTAAATCAGTCTAAGTGAGTTCAAGTCGAACTCGAGCTGGCTCAACTCGTTGAACATTCTTGTTGAACATTCTTACCTGCAAGGAGCTCTACTGGCTCTTATCTTGTTGTCTCCGGCAAGATAGAGGCCGCCCGAACCGCGAACCTGCTGGTGACAACAAGGGGAGCAGCAGAGCTCTCCCTTCCTCTACCCGCAATGGATAGAGCTAACGAGAGCTCTAGGGCAGAAGCAGCTGGAGCTTTGTTTGCAAGAAGAGGGGAGAGAATATATAATATAATATAATATATGTATACTATAAAACTAGAGTCAGCTTCAAAAAGTATATATATACATATATATAATATATGTATGTATATATTAGTAAATATTAGACCACTTTGATAAGAGATAAAACCAACATCATAAATTTGTTTTCAAAAGTGTATTGAACAAGATATGAGCATCATTATCTGCATTTATTTATATAAAGCATGTTTTATTTCAATTTATTTTTATACAAAAATCAATAATTTCTACTCTCAAGATTTTGATGCTATAAGAATTATTCATTTTTTGATTAATAAAATATTATTAAAGTAAATAAAATTGACTAACTTAATCTATGGTTATTACCAAATCACTCTTAGATGCAATGTTAGATTACAGATAAAAATATTTTAATATTTAATTTTAATGCGTTTTCTTCCTTGCTCTAGAAGCGAAGTACCTGAAAATATGCACTGGTGGACTTTGGTGACAAAATCGGAAGCCGCAATGTTTATGGAGAATATTTGATTATAAGCTTGTCTTCTTGTCATAATCACAAAATGCAACTCCTTATGTTTCAGATTATTAATTAGCCACCCACTTGTAACAAAAATGTCAAATGGGGTCTCAAGTTTGCCATATTTCCGTTTAATACATTACATTTTTTTACTGTTGTCAATTCCTTTAGCTTTATTTATATTTAACTATATTTATTGGGCGTTGTGAATGGTAAACACCTTGCTGCAAAATTTTGGACATTATATCAGGGAAACGAATAATATGGCTTCCAAAATGATAATATATATTACCCTCGAATCGAAATTTCCTTTGTTAATTAATGCCTGAGGTAAACCTCAAGACAACGGGTCGGGATAATTAGGTGGTTCGTAAAGAACATATAGGATTTACTGGATGTCTCGTATTGAGCTTAGAATCTGTATTCAAAATGTAAATGTAGAAAAGTTTATACCAGATCCGAATTTGAAGTCCAAATTTAAAATCTGAATCGCGAATATGAATCAGACTTGAATCCACAACTGAATCCAAATATGACTTTTACATATGCAACTGAATCCAACCCATGTTATTATAAATAGAAAACAAACTTTCAAAATGTGTGAATATTGGATATAAGATATTTGTTTAAAATTAAATATGACAGAACGTAAACAGATATTTATTTAACACCAAATCTTATTGAACGTCATCTTATAAATCCAAATCTGAGATGATTTCTTAAGCAGATATGAAGTTTCTGTCATATATTGCTCTTTTGAAGGATTTCCAATCCCAAGATGATCCACTACATGCCTACCTGTCTATATATACATTAACACTCCTCAATGCCTACCACCTCGGGTGCGGCTAGACCCCTAGAGTTTAGACAATGAACCTGAAATTTTGGTTTTTAGATTGGATCTAAGTTAATAAAGTTAGCTTTTTACATTGGATATACGTTAACTTAAATTCTTTTTACATTTGAATAGCGATTTGAGTAGAGTGAACACGAGCTGAGTCGAGCCCGAGTTCAGTCAGCTCGACTAATGAAACATGGAGTTTGACTTTGTTAGAGCTCGAGAATAGCTCGACTGAAGCTCGACTCAGCAGTTACGTGTTGGGTTCGAGCCCGACTCAATTAAGGCTGGCTCGACAAACTCGTTTGAATATAATTGATATTCGATATTCATCATTACATGATGAGCTTGAGCTCAACTCGATTAAAGCTTGACAAACTCGTTTGAATAGAATTGATATTCATTGTTACGTGTTGAGTTTGGGCTCAACTCGATTAAAACTAGACAAACTTGTAAACTCGTTTGAATATATCAACTTGATTAAGGCTCCACAAACTCGATTAAGGCTCAAGCTCAACTCGACAATTACGTGTTAAACTCAAACTTAACTCGATTATTTGAACGAGTTGACTCATGAACTCGAGCTCGACTTGTTAAGCGTTAAACAAATGACCCAGCTCGAACTCGTTCACGAACCAAGCTTTAACGAGTCAAGCTCGAGTAGCTCGATTCGTTGTTCACCCTTAAATTCCAGTGCCCCAAAAGACAATAAAGGACCGTCTACGAGAACGGGTTCTTCAATCATCTAGAGTCCAACCTCCAATTATGGACCTTCTGGTCCCAGGTCATCTTACCGGCCTCCAAAAAGGATCTCTGGCCAGAATCGAGGCGTATACAGTTTCCCCGGTTGGTTTCTACCGTTCGACGGCTCCGGCGGCAGCCAACATCCAGAAATCCTAATTTCTCGTTGGAATTCTCTCGAAGCGTCATGGATGTCTCTCCACATTAGGGACAATTTTATGCCAAATCAAGTTACTTGCATGCAGAAAATTCCCTCCTTATTCTTTACAACATATTTATGCATGGTGCTCAGCTCTATAGTTTTTTATGTACAAAAACATATGCAGTTGTGTTATTATTGTCATAAATTGAATTAATATTAAAGCTTTTGATTAACAGTCTAAACAAATAGATGATCTATGGTCATTCTGTTTAATATAAGCTTTTAAACATTGGGTTCCATGGGACATTGTGAGTTTAACATGAATTATGCAGAACTTTGTAAAGGAGGTGAAATGATGGAATACATCGAGTAAGCGTGATCAAACCCACACACTGACAGATTGTATAGGGTGGTGTGCCGTGAGGCTCCATTTTTGTGATACACATTTGTTAAATGCCACATTCTTGTTATGTAAACAGTGTGACTTTATGTCAAACGTTAAATTGTTCAATTTAAAAACATTATTCATAACAACCCAATGTTTTAGAAAGCAATAACTTTGTATTGTTGGAACAAGTGTTTTTCGAACATTCATTTTAAGAACACAGCGTCATTATTGCCAAACAGTTCCATGCCATAATTTAGAAAATATACTTTACTGTTCCTAATTTTTTTAAAACAAGCCACCCTCTTTTAATAAATGATTTTGCTTTCAAAATGCCATTACCATTTGTTCGTTTGGAAGATAAAAAATGAGTTTTATAAGAATTTATTTTTGACAAACCTTAAAAAAAGGAGTGAATAACCTGGCAACCCCACGTGATTAAAAAAAAAAAAAGGGTTTTCATGGTATTATCCAAAGACAAAAGCAAAGTTTTTCAAGATTATTGAACAAATCAATTTTTTTATAAAAAAAAAACTAGTTTTCATGAATTTCGAGTTCATCACCGAAACGCTACCAAGTGAAGCGAGGTAGTGCAATGGTATAAATATTTGTTCATCCTTTGCAAAATCGTCGTACGATGGGGGTGAATACTAGAAGAATTCGGTGAGTATGACAAATTCCTCAAACTTATTTTGAATAAAAACCTTGACATCCGCCCGTTGATCCACGCGATGAACGGTGGACATTGAAAATCACCATTAAATGGTGAGATGTAGTATCACCTGTCTGGAGACGTAGTCCCCCGCCCTTTCTCTGCGTGAATCAGAGTCTCTTAAGCGCCGACCCGCCTTGTCTTTCTCCATTTCGAGAGAGTGTGAGAGTGAACCAAGTGATGTCGCGGGTCGCGGGAAGGAAGCACGTTTCACGTTTCTGTCTTTGAGAGGATCATTGCCATCGACGTCGTCCGCCTTCCTCTCGAGGAGTTCCCATGAAGCCGCCGGTCGTGTTTACATCAGAGGCACGATAACTTCTTCCTATTCCTAGGGTTTTGTTCTTCTTCTTCTTCTCTTTCTCTCCCTAGGTTTTTTCCATTTTCGGTTCCCTTTGAACATCCTGTTCTACTTGGCTTGCTGCCCTGTTCTTTTCTGATGTTCATTTTGAGGAGAGTATGTTAGAGAATCAGGGTTTCTGCTTCTTTGATTCTTTTGGCGGCTCCGCTTTAGGTGAATTGCCCTTTCAGTTCAATTGATTGTTGGTAGGATGTTTGTTTGAAGGTTTTCTTTGGAGAGTGGGTTCAAAAAACTAACCGCGTGTATTGGTTTGCTGTGCTTTCAGTATAATCAGAAACGGCTGTAGTAGCCATTAGAGTGGTCATTGAGTCCTGACTGTTGAAAGAGGACGTGCGGAGATGTCACAGTGTAGCTTCCTAAGGTTTCGGAAGGCGCTTCGGCACCTACATTGCAAAGATTTCTGGGCAGCTCGTCCCCATCGTTTGGGGCTCGCCAGTTATAGCTTCTGTAGTGCTTCTGAAGCAGTTACTCAGGTTTCGGTAGCGGAACCGTCGTCATGGCGTCATTTGCCTGGTTAGTTAATTGTTTTTCTGCAGTTTCGTTTTGCATCATATCCATATTTGTTTTTGGAATGGCTACATTCCAAGAATTGAGTGTATATTTAGTTCATTAATGCCTGTGGCTTGATTGGTCGAGGTCGTTATAATTGTTTTGTCGATGTGAACTTGTTTCTCTGTTTTTTTGTTGGTGCTGTATGGCATAAGGACAGCATCATGTAGATATAAAATGACATTAGTTTGTTAATAGCAGTTCATCGAATATTGAATGGTAATAATAAGTTCAGTGCATGAAGTCATGCCTTGTACTGTTGTTTGGCTGTGGGAAGTCCAAGTCACAACAATGATGCTATAGGAATTTTTTTAATTCATACTATATATAACTTCACCTATTAGCATTCGATGATGTGGTCGCTGTTTTGGTGTCTGGATGGTTCGGGAGGGTTGAACTGGTTATAGTCAATGGTGTAAATAATAATTACGATTGACAACTGCTGGTCATATATGATAACCATAACGGTGAAAACTTTCCAACTTGTCTAATATGGAGGAGGCTTCCAATTCATTGCAGAAATATTTGCGACGGCATAGGTTTGTCTTATCCTTGGCATGCTAGAACTAAGGGTTTATAAAGTAATTGCATATTTTTAGAACAGAATATCATGGCAATATCTCTCTTGGTAGTTGCTGCTGTTTTGAAATTGGATTATGCTGAACCTCGGCCATCTGGATATTGAATTATGAGAATTTTGCATATTCTAGTACTGCACCTTATGCAAAAAATCCCATGAGCAAATGCAAAAGATGTAGGATTGACTTCACCTAGTCTGCGCCACACTGAATTGAACCAACATAACTACAAATAAATGCATGATATAATCATATTTTGCTGATTGTTCTGCACCATGCAACTACTATCTTTTGACCAAATATATGGGTGCCTCAACTTTCTCATCATGTTGTATGGCTTGAAATCAATGTCATTTATGTGGAATTCATTTTCACTTTTTCCTGCAAAATATTGTACACTACACTGTATGCCTGTTATTTCTTGTTATTTTTCAGACATTGGTGATGTGTATTCTGAAGAAGTCGAGGTAGGATCTCGTCTTATCACCTTTGAAACCGGAAAACTTGCCAGGTTTGCTGCTGGCGCTGTTGTGTTAGGGATAAAAGAGACAAAGGTGCTATCTACTGTCGTATCAGCAGAGGGAGATGGAACCCGTGATTTCTTGCCTTTAACTGTATGATTCTTTTGATTCTACATGATTAATTTGTGTCTTCATTATATTTGTTCCAACTTTCGATCATTTGGATATTAATAACATATTTGTGTACTTGTTCTATAAATTGCTTATATATTTTCTTACTATATCATGTTATTAGGTTTCTGTCTGCTATTAGTAGCATATCTCTTCAATCTATCTAGCATAAGTATGCCTTATGGAGGCCAAGGGAGTTTGGAGCGTAAGTATCAGATATATATTTAAATCAAGAAGAAATTTATTGTGTGTGATTTTTTTAAGCAAATTCCTGGAGGGACCCCTTTTTTGCTAGTTTTTTAAAGTGCTAAATTCTGATTCAACCCTTAAGCCGACCTGCAAATTCCCCAAGATACAGATTAGGAGTAACCAAGATGATTTTCTCACTGTGGCCATCAGAAGCAATAAGTAAATGAATAAATAGATAAAATAAACTATGGGTCTACCTCCTGTCCATTATTGTCTACCACTCTGCATGCCACCAAACGTTGACACTATTAATGCCTAACCTAGCTCAGGTTTCTTGTTTAACCCGTCCTTTTCACTGAATGCCTCATATGACACACCTACATCTGAAAGGGTGCTTCAGATATAGTTGTTGGAGAGGGCCGGTAATTGGTTAGCATGCACCTTAAGACTCAAATGGATGGTGCTGCTCAGCAGCTCCTCATAAGTTATACATTGACTTTCTTTCATTCTTATTCCCTCTGACAATAATTATAAGCGTAACCAACTTAAATAAGTCTATAATTTCCATAAAGATGCAAAATTTTGGGTTAAATTTATTGAATATTGATGCTTGCTGAAGTGCACAATAGTCAATTAAAACATGGGTTTCATAGTGAGTCAAAACTCAAAAGGGACTATCCCTGTGACACAGGTCTCACTCTTTGCCAAAGGAAAAGAAGGTTAAAAATCAGACTGTTTCCCCCTCCTCGACAATCAAGAGCCAAAGTGCAATGGACATGGTTAAGTATAGATGTATTTAATTGCTTCAAGAGTACCCATGATCATGTTTATCTCATCTTTCATGTTGTCATTTGGGTGGGCCGCACCCTGTGCAAGATTCAAAGTGTTGATACCTTCCTATTAATGTTTGGTTTGCTGGAAATATGTTTATTTGTGTGTGTGTGTGTTTAAGTATGAAGAGAGAGAAAGGGATGAAAGTAATGTCTTTCATTATTTTACGTCTTGCCATCTTGTGTTGATAAGTGAAAAGCTAAATTACTTTATTTTCTAAAATGATTTAAAAACTAAATGCCCAAAAGTTAGTTCTACAAAACATGGTAAATTCCTTCGTTGATGTTTCTATACAAAACAAGTATCCTGTTATAATGGTGAATGATTCAGCATTTGCATAGTGTGATGCCATGAAAATGTTTACATTGTTGATTGTTTTTTCATCTAAAGGTTGACTACCGGGAAAAACAATATGCTCAAGGAAAAATTCCTAATACATTCATGAGAAGAGAAGGTGCACCAAAAGAGCGAGAACTCTTGTGCGGCCGAATCATAGATCGATCAATCAGACCTCTATTTCCTAAAGGCTTCTTCCATGAAGTTCAGGTTAGTTTCCTTTATTTATCTTCTGTATGAATACTCGGTGTGTGAGAAAGAATAAGAGTGTATGTTTACTCTCCCTCTCTATACACACACACACACACACATGCACACACACACACACCATCAACCAGCCTAATGTTGGTGGATCATTTTGTGTGTGTGTGTGTGTGTGTTTCCGAGTTTTCTTCTTAAAATTGATTTGGCCATCTGTTTACAGTGTCATATGGTTTTGGACTACGGGAAACAGAGGCACATAATACTTGAGGCATATAATCACTATATGTATATTGGTATTGGATACACATGCAGACTAACATAGGTGGTTGGAGAACACTAGACAAAATTTTCATCTTTCTCTTTTTCCTAAAATTATTAGCGTGTAATCTCTGCATTTCTTTGGAAGGATCAGCTTTGGGACCATGATATCTGATAGATGCATAAATATTGTAAAGCATCTTGTACCCAATTGGCTATATCTTTTATGGTTTCAAATTAGAAATCATGTTTTTTTTATTAGAGAAATGTACCAACATTAATTTCCCAGCGCTTAGCAAAGAATAATAGTTTTTTTTTCCTTTTTTTTTTTTGGTTTGTTTTGGGATCACTAGATAGATTTTTTTGTATAATTCATTTTGGATTTTAGAGAGAGGGAGTGAATTGCTTTATGTGACTGTTGCTGTTTTGCAGGTGATGGCCAATGTTATTTCTTCTGATGGTGAGCAAGATCCAGATGTGATGGCTGCTAATGCATCGTCTGCTGCTTTAATGATATCAGATATACCTTGGTGTGGTCCGATTGGAGTAGTGCGTGTTGGGAGGATTGATGGAAAACTGGTTATTAACCCAGACATGGATGAGGTAATTCTTAAATCTTAACTATCCATATATGAAGCATGGAATCACATGGAAACAATCAGCCATATTATTTCAAGTTCTGATATGCCTATGAACTTTTGCATCCCTGTCCTTCTTCAGTTTGTTAAGACTGTCAATATGTTGCACTAATTTATAGTTATATTTGGTGAAACTTTTATGTGCATTTTGAAAGAGATTTGATGTTTCTTGAGATTGTGAAGAATCTGTACTGAGATGGTGTCCTGGATCTGGATGACCTATATCCGGTTTGGACAAATATCCTCCTCTAAATTTTTGTGGTCTTTCACTATGGACAACTTTGTCTTCAACATCCAAAACCTCCATTTTGTCAAACCTTTTGTAGAAGGATGGATAAGAAGATCTGAATAGTTTGAGCAACAAAAGAAAATAAACAAATATATAAATATATAAAGGAAAGGTGGAAGATTAAAATAAAAGGAGTATCTTGGAAAGAAGGTATAAAGAACTGAATGGGCATCAAGATTTACTGATTCTTTAGCTGACCATGATAATTGAGAAATATGTGGCAGAGATATTCTGTGGAGAACTGGAGGAGAAC
This sequence comes from Nymphaea thermarum, assembly GCA_011799765.1. Lineage (NCBI taxonomy): Eukaryota > Viridiplantae > Streptophyta > Magnoliopsida > Nymphaeales > Nymphaeaceae > Nymphaea > Nymphaea thermarum. The sequence continues at coordinate 242,857 of JAANDH010000161.1, read as the reverse complement.
AGATTCTTTGGGGGCTGTAATGAGTCACAATTTTCAAATCTCATTGAGTAGAATGGATGTTGCATTGACACTGATGTTAGTGTCAAATGTGAAATAGGTGCATTGTTAGACATAGCTGGTCTCAGGAAACTACACACTTGATGGTGCCTTATCCTAAGGAAACTTTCTCTCTTTCTCTGTATATATATATATATATATATATATATATATATATATATATATATTTGTGTGTGTGGAGAGAGAGATGTATGGAGACAGAAAGTTTATTACTCTTGTTTGCTTAATGTCAACTAGACAACAAGACCTTAAGGTTCTATTTCCAAGTCCTTTATAAGTTATAACTTCAAATGTAAATGAGCTTTTAACTGTGTTACACATGAGATATTTGATCTTGGACACTCTGGGTATGACACACTTAGGGGTTCTGCACACACAACATGTAGATGCTTCTATATTCAAAAACATGCATTGTTTATGAAATGTCGGTGTCCAAAAGTGTCCAACTACCACCTCAGCGGTTCAGCCTTGAGAAGTATCAATGTGCCAATGTATCAACACATTTGTCAGGAGATAAGACATATCTTCTAGTTCAAACATGCCTCTTATCAATGTACCCTAATTACATTTTTGCATCTTTAGTTGTGGTCTGGATTAATCAGAAGCGCATCCAATCTTGACCACAAGACATGCCTTTTGTGACAATGTACCTCACATTTGTACATTTCTGGTTGTCATCTGGATTAATCCAGAATCAGATCAAGTCTGTAGACTCTGGACCACATTCCCTGTCATATATATGATGTGGCTAATGTTTTTCTGATTTAGAATATGATGTAGATTGTAAGGTGATGGTGCAGCTCCGAAGGTTTATTTGGCAAAGAAGGCCATGTCATGTTCTGCTGCTGTGAATAAAAATGTGGCAGATGCTGTTCAAACTGCTATCCAGAGTTTCAGTTATCTTCTAGTCACCTTTAGGCTGGACAAAACTATTGGAGAAATTGATAGATTGATTTGAGAAATCGGTGGATCCGAGCCTCTTTTGGCAAGATGATGCATATTTGAGAATGATTTTAGCTACATAAATTTAGACTATGTTTCGTCCTGTTGGTTGCCATATCAATGCATAGGGCCTTTTGAACCCTCTGCGGCGGTGCAAGCTTGATCAATGTGGTGATTGCATTATTTATGCCTATTTTAATTTGATAATGTTTCTTTCCACATGTAGTTTGGTCTCTGTATCTTATGATTTTTCTTTTTTGCATTGTATTGTTCCAGCTTAGCTTAAGTGATCTCAACCTAGTATACTCATGTACACGTGACAAGACATTGATGATAGAAACCCAGGCTCGGGAGATCTCAAATCAAGATTTGATTGATGCTTTGCATTTAGCACATGCGGAGGTGGGTGACTTGCTCTTGGGAACATCATTGCTGTTAGATTGAATCTTATGCTAATGAACTTTGATATTCTGATATATCAGGCTAACAAATTGATTGATCCTCAAATAAGACTTGCCAATAAGGTGAAGAATCAGAAGAAGGCTTTCAAGCTGTTCACCATAATGGATGGTACACTTGAGAAAATCAGAAACTTGTCGGAAGCATCTATCGAGAAAGTTTTTGCTGACCCAACATATGGCAAGGTGGTTTATTTACTATTATTGATTTTTAATGACTCTACTTTTGTTAATTTATTTAAATCCTATGCCTAATATCTGATTGTTGTTTTAGCATCATCCTTGTTGTCATCGCCATATTTGACTAGCTTTTTATCTATTCCATGATACTTTTTCTATCAAGTTGTAGATTAACATGCTTCTTCAAGGCTATACCTTGAGTATGTAGTGGTAGAAGTACGTTAATGTTGGTCTAAATGATGAGATGTATATTTGCTTATAAGTTTTATGTTCAGTTAATTACTAGGTCAGGATTGGCTTATCCATGAATTTGTTCCTTATTGACAGTTTGAGCGTGGAAAAGCTCTGAATAAGATTACAGATGATGTGAAGAAGATACTCGAGGAAGAAGCTGATGAAGAGAGCCTAAAAGTTCTGCCAAGGGCAATTGACACAGTCCGTAAAATGGTACCTTTTACAGATATCCCTGTTCTGTACACTGCAGTTACACATCTGATGATGGAGGTTTCTCATTTTCATTAGTTTTATGGAAATGCTTGTTGTATTTATCGATTTTTCATTATCAAGTAATACTAGGTCTGCACAATTAATGATTTAAGTACTTCATCTGAAATGTTGGGGCCTTACTCCCCTTTGGAAGTTACTACATCCCATTTTCCTCATTCCTGACTAAAATTGTCAGGCTGGGAAGCATAAGCAAGAAGTCCATACGCAACATGGAGGCAGAAAGCGAGGCATTTAAGAAAACTTCCAAGCAAGAAGCTACAGGACCACAGGTGGCTTAACAACTTAGTACTAAATTTTGCATTTCATACAAAAGAGATTAGGTGTTACTAATTCTATCAAAGTATAATGTCATAATATATTTTCATTTAAGACAAATGAAAATTAGCCAGATCTATTTGTAAATTTCATCCTTTTATTATCAATAAGTTAGTGCTGACTAAAGGAGGCATGCTTATCAGGAGACATGTTTATCAGTGTGCCGGCTTGGAAAGGTACTTCCACCTTCGGACAACAAAATTCCTGAAAAAAAATGACACTTTGGTTTTGGGCATAATCTCATGAAAAGGGGGTTTGTCTGTGACCTAAAAAAGGGGCCCAACATGTTGACGGACTTGCAAAGAGTAGTGTTGTCTCATTTCCAAAATAAAATTTTGTCATGAAACATCCAGTAAAGTACATTTGCCATCTTGGCTATAATCCAAGCTTGGCGCTCAAGCTGGTTGCTTAATAGGTATAGCCGTATAGGAGTCAAGATAGAAAGAAGAGGATGGGCAGGTAAGTTGCTAATAGATGCAGATTGTGTGCAGCCAGAGAGAAACAGTAACCAATCTTTTTATCATGAGTTTTCCAGAGGACCTGCCCTGTTTCACCCGCTGTCGTTCCCGCCGCTGCCTGCACGTCGTCGCCATCGCCGTCGCCTGCGCCTCCTCCTCTCGCACTTTTTCTCGCTATGGACCTGCCCTATTCCGCCAGTTCATCCCCCTTTCTCCTCAGGAGCTGCACCGGTTTGTCTCCGCTGGTGGGTCCCTCCGCCACCTGCGCCCCCTCCGCTGGTGCTTTCGCAGCTATATCTCTCTCTCTCTCGTTGATGGCCTGCGGGATGCTCCCTGCCTGTTCGTCTTCCTGCTCTAAGGGCCCAACCTGTTCTGTCCGTTGTCGCCTCCGTATGGTCATCGACGCCGCTTGCGCTCTATTAATGACTGCTGCCTCCTCCTGCCGCCGGTGCCGTCAGCAGCCTTCTCCTGCTGTCAACATCGTTTTGCTGTCTATCGCCTCATCTTCCCGGTCTAGCCTCGCCCTCGTCATTGGCTGGTTCTGTTTTTGGCTATCGGAGTTTTGTTTGCTGCCTTGCACCTAGCAAGCCCAGCATGTTGGCCCCGCCTGGGCCCTCTCCGTTGTCGATGCTCCCAGTGCATGGTCAGCGGGTGGTAAGTTATGGGGAATCCACCCGCCGAACCCACTTTCGGTCAACCGACATTTTTGCAAATCCGCTTTTGACTTTTTGTGCTCGGCGACGGGGGTGGCCTTGCGTCGTTCCTCATCCAGTTGGGAAACGACTGTCTTTCACTGCATCGCTACAGGCGCTTTCAGGCGTTTTGTCCACCCCAGCGTAGGCGTTTTCTCTCTTGCAGCTTGGTGAATGTCTTGCACCATCTAAGGCCTCCCTGTATGGTCATTAGCGTATGCTGACGGCTGGTATAGCCCCCCTTCTCGCGCCAGTTGTTGGCTCTTGCACCTCCGCTTTCAGATCGCCTCGCATCACGCGCATTCTGGTCGGTGGTGGTGCATGAGATGTGTTGGTGTATGGAACTTGATCCATACTGGACACTCATGTGCCACTATCATTTTGTACAAATGAGGGTTTGCCCTAATCCTTATGTTTAGAGGATGGCCGCCGCTGATGAGTGTTGTTGGTCTGTCTGTGTGTTCTTCAGAGAGAGAGAATACGGGAGATCTATGCGACTGTGGACGTAGGAGATTATTGCTCTGAACCACGTAAATCATTGTCTTCTTCCTTGTTGCTTCTAACCCCATCTTGAGAGTGCGAGAGAAGAGTTTATTGTGTGTTGTTCCTAACAACTGGTATCAGAGCTCAGTTCGTTCGCGGTAGGAACAATGGCGCTGGAAGAAGGAAAAGTCAGAATCGAGAAGTTTGACGGTAAAGACTTCAGATTCTGGAAGATGCAGATTGAGGACTACTTGTCTCAAAAGAAACAACATGAACCGCTAATGGGAATGAAGCCCGCAACAATGACTGATGCTGGATAGACAAGCCCTTGGAGTCATCCGGATGACGCTGACCAAAAATGTCGCCTTCAACATTGTTAACGAGAAGACGACAGCAAGTCTGATGCAGACGCTAACAGATATGTATGAAAAACCCTCTGCTTCGAATAAGGTATATATGATGTGTCGATTATTTAATTTGAAAATGGCTGAAGGTGCTTCTGTTACGGATCACATAAATGAGTTCAACGTTATTACTTCTCAATTATGTTCTGTGGATATTAAATTTGATGATGAGGTTCAAGCCCTAATTTTATTGTCATCCTTTTCAGAGAGTTGGAGTGCCACTGTGACCGCCGTGAGTAGTTCATCGGGGTCAAGTAAATTGAAGTTTGGTGGTGTTCGAGATTTAATACTTAGTGAGGACATTCGCAGAAAAGAGGCAGGAGAACCTCTCGGTTCTGCCCTAAATGTTCAAAACAGGGACAAAACTAATCAACGCCACCAAGAGCATGGAAGGTCCAAATCTAAGGGAAGGAGTCAGTCCAAACCTCGAAGTGATGGCTGTTGGAACTGTGGTAAGCCAGGACACCGGAAAAGAGATTGCAGGTTATTGAAGAAGAAGAATCCAAATCGTGAAGATGATTCAGCAAATGCAGCAACAGAAGATATAGCTGATGCACTTCCTTTGAGTGTACACAACTCTATAGAGTTTTGGATTTTAGACTCTGGTGCATCTTTTCATACAACGTATTCTAATGAAAGTATGCATAACTATGTTGCAGGAAAATTTGGCAGAGTATATCTTGCAGATGATGAACCTTTGGATATTGTAGGGAAATGTGAGGTTCACATTAAAATGCAGAATGGACACGTGTGAAAGTTAAAAGATGTCAGACATGTCCCAGGGTTGAAGAGGAATCTAATTTCGGTCGGGCAGTTAGATGACGAAGGCTATGTTACTACCTTTGTTGGCGGATCTAGATCAGTGTGGTCTTGTATTGCAAAGTTTTTTATGGTAGAAGGACGATCCCTAAGGAAACCTAGTGAATAAGTTTAAGAGGTGGAATTTTTACAAAATCCTCTAATTTGTCTACCAATGCCATGTGGTTGAATGCATTCACACCATATATCAAATTTCTCCATAGGTAGATGTGTCCATGTTGATAAGGAGGCTAACTTTATTGCAAACAGTTTGTCTAGATGTTTGCATCCCAAAATTTTCATTGGTTTTGGAGTGCTCCAGAAAAATGAGGTTTTGCTTTGAAATAGAGAAGAAAGGGACTCGCCCGTCGGTACGAGGATCGACCGTTCCCGGCGCCTTTACCGGGGGTAATCATCCCAAGGGCTATGTTTATTATTGATGCATTTCATTTTAACTTAAACATCCTTTTTGATTCTATATGCGGTGTAGAAAATATTGAAAATTTGATGTTTCAACCTTTTGAAAAGACTCTTGAAGAGTTGCTTGAAAATGTGAAACATTTTGAGGAAAAAGTGAAATTAGTAAATATCATTTGAAAAACTTGTGAAATCTTGAAATCACTTTAGTGTTCTCTTAAGACTTTAAGTAGGTTTGAGATTTTGCTCTAATTCGGTTACCACCTAGTTAGAGCTCCATCCCCTCTTGCTTAAGTTCTTTTGGAGAGGTGCTTGTGATCATAAGTGAAATAAAGTGAGGGAGAATGCATGGATGCATTTATCCTATGTGATTGGAATAATGTAAAACATTCCTACCACAACATTCATCTAAAGTCATTCCTACCACAACATACATCTAAGATTTTTGTTGTTATAATTATTATACATAAGAAAGAAAAGTTTTTGAAAAAGTGATTGAGATTATAGACCATCAAGCATGATTTCAATATTGGGTCATTACTTGGTTTGTGGTCTTAATGAAGTTGGTAAATAAAAAGATCGTGAGATGAGAATGTTAAAAGAATAGAAGAAATAAAATACTCTTATGAAAAGGAAGAGAGAGAGATAGAGAAAGACATGTAAATATGTATACATATCATCGCATATACACATATATGAAAGTTTAAGAGAAAAAGACGTATTAATTTGAAGAGAAAGAGAGGCTTTAGAGGAAAAGAAAAATATACATACATATATATAGGTATGTNATGGAATGATTAAAAGAAACTAACGTAAAATGATATGCAAATGCAATATTAACATGTACAAATTTCGTGGGGGGTTTTTCTCGGGTTGGACAAGTCCCAACCTCAAAATTAATTAATACAACACAAAATAGAAAATCCCAAACCACACTCTCAATCTCACCCTACATTCATACATAAGTGAAAACCAAGCATCACCATAAACAATATATAGTCAATATTCAAATAAGGAAAAAGAAAGAGATCATGGTAAGGAGGGAGAGCACATTAGAGAGAGAAAGGGCATGTTAGAGAGATAAAGAAAGAGATAGAGCATGATAAAGAGGTATTCAACTAAGTGGAGAAACATGATCCAACCATGAAAATAAATATTATCTCCTCTTCTTATGCTCCCAATGCATTTGAGCATAGCCTCTTGTCTCTAAAAAGAGATTGAACACTACCTTCTTTAGCCATGGGGAGATGAAGGTGAGGAGAAAATGTAGAAAGAGAAACAATGTTATATTTAATAAAAGAGAAAACATGATTCAATCATAAAATAAAAGATCTTCTCATCTTTTCATACTCTCAATGCACTTGAGCAGTCTCTTGTCTCTAAAAAGAGATTAAGCACTACCTTCTTTAGCCATGGGGAGATGAAGGTGAGGAGAAAATGTAGAAAGAGAAACAATGTTATATTTAATAAAAGAGAAAACATGATTCAATCATAAAATAAAAGATCTTCTCATCTTTTCATACTCCCAATGCACTTGAGCAGTCTCTTGTCTCTAAAAAGAGATTGAGCACTACCTCCTTTAGCCATGGGGAGAGGAGGAAGAGAGAAAAAAAAATAACAAGAACAATACTACATTGAAAAAAAAATGAAATAACAATAATAACAAAAATATATTCATTAAGGGAAAGAACAACAACAAGAAGAATATATTGAAGAGAAGAAAGAGCAAGAAAAGAAAGAACAACAATAACAAGAATACTTGAAAGAACATGATTTAATCATAAAATACAATATCATCTCATGCTCCCGGTGCACTTGAGCATAGCCTCTTGTCTCTANAAGACTTTTTTGTCAAAAGGATGGGCAAATAGGTCTTGTTCTAATTTGAATTTGAAATGTGGATTTTGGATCTAATTTGAATTTGATAATTGGATTTTGAGTTTGAAATGCTAGATTTGGATCTAAACTTGGATTTTGGATCTAAACTTGGATTTAAAATTTATTTTAAAAATAATATACCCAAAATTTTAATAGCCCCGTTTTTTGAAAAATTTGGGGTGATAACACTAGATTAAGCATGGTGGTAGGAAATCAACTGTGGGAAAACTAACCTCTAATGCATTTCCTTCTTCGTTTCATTTAGTAAGGTCCTTGCACTTTTTGGTTTATCTTCTAGAAGAGCCTTTTTTTTTTGCTGTTGTCTGGGTTCTGTCTAACCACATCTTGCCAATCCACCCAAGACAATAAACCCTAAAAGTCATAGTTACTGATTTAGGAGAAGTATATGGGGTGTATGAAAGAGCATAGGAGGAGCATGGGAAAATACAATAGAAAGTGAAGGAACATAAGTGTTTCCAATCTGGAAATCTTTAAATCCCGTACATAATGAAAAATTAGCTTACTAGGCATTATGAGAGCAAGAAAATATTCAGAATGGAAGCTTAAGTAAATACTTGGTTTGCCAAATGAAATATATTCCATCAAACAAGACGGAAAATCATATTTAACAGATAGTATTTTCTATGTGCATTTTAGTTAGAATCAGAGGAAACCAATAACTATGAACTATAGCCTGCACAATGAAGAGGATAAAAACCTATATTAGTCAAAACAGCACCTGAGCACCAACTAAGCTCCCCAGCTTCATGTTTGGCGCCTAGGTGCCAAGGCAGCCAACCAGGTAGGAATCATCAAAAAATTTTTTTTTTTGGCATTTTATTTGAAAAAACAACATAACATGTGGGATTTTGTAGTTGTTTTCTCACAAGTAATTTGTTATTCCTTTTCACTTTTAGCATTACTTTACATTTTTTATCTCTTTTCTTGTATGTTTTGATTGTCAGCGAACTACGAAGGCTAGATCTAGTCCCATGTAGATCTAAAACTTTGCTTCGAGATGCTTGTTTACTTAGCAACTTGGTCATATTTTTAACTGTTTGACAAAAAAAAAATGCAATTATTATCCTTGAATGACGTGCAGCTCTCTGAAAAGAAACATGTGATGGAAGTGCACTTTTCTGATAATATAATTCATAATTTGACTTTTTTAAAGGCTTGGCTGAAACAATTTTTTGTCATGTTGATTCGTCAAGTACTTGAGCAGTGGAGTTTATTTGTGAACAATACTCTCATGGAAAGCTGACTGTTTAAGTATCTGTTATATGAGACTGAACCATGTGTTCCGGCTCTAGTCTATGTTTTCAAATTTCATGAGTATAGCAATTGTTTAATTTACCTATCTACTTGTTGGTTTATAAATTAACAGAATTTGTTTACTTCCATTTCAGGTTGTTCGTCAAAGAATTTTTGAGGAAGGTAAAAGGGTTGATGGCAGACAACTCGATGAAGTTCGGCCTTTGTATTGTGAAGCTGGCCCATTTCCAGCCCTGCATGGGTCTTCAATATTTTCACGTGGAAATACTCAGGTATATCACATCCATTAGTTACATATTGAAAACTGAAAATTTCTGTGTCAGTATACTTTTTTGTTGGCCATTTGAAAGAATTTGTATGGTCGATTGAAACCATGAGCAGGTTTTATGCACGGTGACACTTGGTGCACCCAGTGATGCGCAAAGATTGGAATCTTTGGTCGGGCCTCCAACAAAGCGCTTCATGCTTCATTACAGTTTCCCACCATTCTCAATTAATGAGATTGGTAAACAAGGTGGCTTGAACAGAAGGGAAGTTGGGCATGGTAATTGTTGCTTTCACTTCCCCCCCTTCTTTTTGATTTTTAAGTGGCAAATGTGATCTTGACATTTTAAAAGAACAGCTTCAACCTGACATAATGACAAAGTGGTCAACAAGATGTGCTACTGTCAGTTCAGAATGATAAAATGAAACTACAATGATATTTTATTAGATCCAAGAGACTTGGAGTTGTTGTGTGAAGGCTCCTTTTTTAAAGGCAATTTTCTGGAGTTCCGGCTATTATTTTCCCCCCATCACCAGATCTGGGCTGTCTGCATATTTATGTATGTATGCGGCCATGAAATTATGTGGTATGAACTTGTTTTTACATGAATAGGAGTGCACATGTTGGCCTGCAATGCTATTTAGTTGGCATATCCTTTTTCCCTCTTCTTTGGCCAGAACATGTGACCCCAATAAAAGGTACTTGTGGAACAAAAGATTCAGGTGATTTATCTGGCATGTTTGGCTTAGTTACAGGAAGCACAACACAGAAATAGGAAATCTGGTTTTTAAGAACGTCCATCAAAGCGCACAATGTTTAGCTTTTGAAATGTGGAATCTTGTTCTCTCCCTGCACCCACTCTGATTGACTCCTAGCATTTTGTGTCACGATAGTTAACTATCCAGGTAGAATAACTGCTAGGTGTGGTTTTCTTTTTTTAAGGATATTGGTGATACCGTCAGTTGCTTATTAACAATCTTCCTGAAAGTTGCATGAATTTATGCCTTGCTTTCTAATTTCTACTGTTTAAATATGAATTATGATAATTTAAGTTCTTTTGCATCTACCATGTAATCCTTTCCCTAGATTTTCAAGTTCCCTGATATTTGAGTGAGTAGGTGTTGGAAAGCTGTTTACTCATTGGCTCCGTCCAAATAATATCCGTTTAATTTTTAGAATATCTACTAAAGATTTGAATCTTGAGTTCTTGGCTTGAACTTTGACCGTTTAGTCGTCTTATTCTTTCTATTCTTAGTGATCAACACCTTAAGCTACCATGTAGTAGGTATATAAAGAAGGAGCTTTAATTGGATGTGCAGTCTTCTCAAATATCAGTCTTTCTATTTTGGGGTAATTAGGTACATTAGCTGAGAAGGCATTGCTAGCTCTGCTGCCACCAGAAGGTGATTTCCCATATAGTGTTCGGATTAACTCGGAAGTGATGGCATCTGATGGATCTACATCTATGGCAACTGTTTGTGGAGGTATTATTCTGTTTCATGTGAGTTTTTAGCAATGTGTATTTGATCTTCCAACATCTTATTGTAGTTTAGTTCATATGCATGTTTTGCACATTTGACTGGTCTTGGTAATAACTTATGTCATCCGTAGTATGCATGACATCTTGTTCAAACTCAAGAAGTACTTTCAATTGTTGGCATTGTAGTGTTACTTAGACTTCAAATTATTATAAATCTACAGTCATTACTTGGGTCCTATGGTTATATCTTGTCCAAGTATTGGATGTTACATATGTACTTTTACTTTTAAGGCATCTTTTTATTTTCGCCAATGTGGTTGCTTCGCTGCTTAACAAGACTTCGCTCATCTTTTTGCAGGCAGCATGGCATTAATGGATGCAGGTGTTCCATTGCGGAAACATGTAGCTGGTGTTTCTGTTGGCCTAATTAGTGATGTGGATCCTTCTACTGGCATTATTAAAGATTTCCGGATACTGACTGATATACTAGTATAAACATGACTAGCTTATTTCTGCTCTCTGTTCCTCTTGCAGAGTTATGAACCAATACGAACTTATGTTTTTGAATTAATGCAGGGCCTTGAAGATCATCTGGGTGATATGGATTTTAAAATTGCTGGAACGAAGGAGGGGGTAACTGCCATACAGTTAGATATGAAACCTGCTGGTATTCCTCTCTATATAATATGTGAATCCTTAGAACCTGCTTTAAGAGCTCGCACACATATCCTTGACCATATGGAGCGGGAGATAAATGAGCCCCGCAATCAAGTAGATGGAAACTCTCCACGCTTAGGTTGGATTCATTATCTTTAAATATTATATTTTTTGTGTGATGACATGTGGCACATTTTGTCAGCCTAAATGAAATTTTCTGAGCAACCTTATATCATGGCAGCAACACTTAAGTACAACAAGGAATTTCTTTGGCGATTGATTGGGCCTCAAGGTTCTCAATTAAAAAAAATTGAGCAAGAAACAGGTACTTGTTCATTCTTAGTGTAAGATTGTGCAGGATGTGGATAACTTCTTATTTTGGTGACTCCATGGTGCAGGTCACATATGATGATATGAATATGTTAGTAATTTATGCTTGCAAATGTGACTCACCTGCAGGTGCACGTATTGCTGTCAATGCTGATGGAGGAGTCACCATACTTGCAAGAAACCAAGCAATCATGGAGAAAGCTCAAGAAAAGGTAAATTTTCAGTTTTTTCTAAATTCCATCATGTTTTATTTATGGAAGCTGACTATCCATGCTCGTTAAATATCAAGGTCTACCACTGGTTATTCTTTGGAATTCATATTTGTGAAGAGGTCTCTGAAAAGAAGTGGTGTTTTGTGTTCATATGTTGGGTTCTATCCAATTGGTTCTGATCAGTCCCTGTTTGTGTTGTACTATTTGGTGCGTCATTAATGGCCCTCTTGTAATCCTTGTATAATGTCTAGAGGTATTTCAGTTCCCTAATAGTTGTATAAGTTTATTTACATTGTGGAATAGATCTGCCGTCCCTGCTGCTGGAATTTCTGATTGCTTTGCAGCTCCTTCTCTATGTCTTCTCTCTTCTTTGTGGGTGGTCACTAGTGGCTCCCTTGTAGTTCTTTCAAAACATATAAGAGCATTTCAGTACCCTAATTGTTGTAATAAGTATATATGCATTGCAGAATTGATCTGCCATCTCTGCCGCGGGGATATCTGATTGTTTGCAGCTACTTGTCTAAGTCTTCTCTGCTCTTTGTGACTTGTTAGTGAATATTGAATGAAGCGAAAGTTAGCAGTCTCAATGCTCATCGTTTGAACATTATCATTTGCTTGGTTTTGCCTATAGCAAGAAGCCTGGTTTCATCTCATTGTCAAAGGTGATCTTTAAATATTGAAAATTTGGCAGAGAATTTTCTTGAAATATATTTTCATGATATAAACATATCATATGACAATAATTTGGATTTTTTTGTCATGAAAAGCACCATCCAAAAATTCTGAAGGTGCAGTTGATTAATATCTTCTGCATGGTGTGATGGTTAACTGGTTTTGTCCATAATGTCATACTAGTCTGTTTATTGTGCTTCTCTGAAGCTTGCGTCTTTGACTGCACATTCTTTGCTTTCTTTCAGTTTAAGTACTCATATGCAAGAACTTCTGATGCTTTAGAGTTTAGATATAGGTTGTAAAGTGCTTTGCATCTTTTTCGTGTTATTTTCTGTTACCATTATTCGTTTACCAGTTTTCCCGAAGTTATATCATATGGATGTGTCATGTGCTATGTCACATAGGTGCGGGTACGGGTGCTGGTGCGGGTACGGGTACTGACCATTTTCAAAAAACTCGGGTACAGAGGTATGGCCGTATACATATATAACAATAAGAAATACTTAGAAAATATGTACCAAAATAAAGAATATACATCAACATAAACAAATAAATAACATAGAAAATAATATCAACGGCTCTTGCAGCAGTGTGTTTAAGAAACCTATGAAAAACTTTAAACATATGGACAACCAAGCAACCTCCTAGTCAAATATGAACATCAATCGAATTTTCACATCCAAAAAATAGAATAAGAAGTACGGTGAAAAAAATTAAATCAAATTAAAATTAAGTAGTTTGGATTTATAGGTACCCAAGTGTCAAAGTACCCATTTTGGGTACGAGTACGGCGACACGGGTACGTGGACCTTATTGAAGTACCCATGTGACTTAGGTCATGTGTGAGCGTGTTGATGGTTGTACTTTTTTATATTTGCTATTTTATATTTTTCATACCATAAATTAATTAGTATTCTTCATAAATCTTCTATGCAAATATGCATAAGCTTTTTCTATGTGTGTGTGAGCATGTACCCTTGTTATGCTGGGGAAAAGTGCTGTAACCACATTTAGTCCTGTAACAAATGGTCTTGTTTAAAATAAGCAGCTATCAGGAGGATTACCATTATTAGGAGAAAATGAACAAGGGAGGTTTATTTAGCGTAGGAAACACTAGATCTATGAAGAAGGACGTCCTGACAATATCAAATTCCAGCTCCAATTCCTTGAGAAAAACATAAAACTGAATCTTCTTGAGTTTGTTATTCTTTTAGCAAAATATCATGAGAATCATGCCATTGCAATTCAAAAATAGATAACTGATCCCATTTTTGAATTGCGATAGTTTACCATAGCAATCTTTAATGGATTTCTCCCCTTGTTGTAACTTTGAAATTTTAACTTGAATGAATATTCCATGTATGGGCAAATCTTTCATTGTATTCATTTCTTTCAAGAATTCCCATGCTTCATAAGCGAGCTCAGACCTGGCAAGTTGAGCACTCATGGATGATTCCATACTATTGAGTGAGAATCCAATTAGGTTCTTTTTCAGAACCATCAATGGAACCCCAAAGTCCTTTTCCACATATGTGATGCTTCATAATGGAAGCCATGTCACATAATTCGTAGATGTCAGCTTCCTTGATAACAGGTAAAAAGAAATAGAAGGAAGTGATGAGCACACCCAGTTGAAGGTTAAGTCTGATATGATCTCCAAGAACAGTCTTTGAACCATGAGGTCTTCCCAAGACCTTTACAATTCAATCAGCACTACGTCGTCTTTCTCTTCAGTATCAGAAAAATGCAGAAAAGTCTACTAGCAGCACCAAACGAACTGATGAGATTCTTATCGTCTAACTGTTGGTGGTCACAGCACCAATGAAGCTCATTCTTTCCCACAATTTGGTACAGGAGATATTAGGTCATACAGTACCAGGCTTTGATACCATGTAAACGGCATTGCTATAGATGTAAATCTACATTCAAAAAATCTGTCTATTACGAAGGATATAGATAAATATTTTCCACTACAATAGCTTCACAACCTGTCACATGGGTGCGGGTAGGGTATGGGTTTGGATATGGCATTTTTTGAAAATTGTGGGTACGCAGGTACAACAAATTTTTTAATTCCAAAAATGAACAAATGAAAAAAAAACATTAATAGTTCATATTTGTAATCCCATAAAAAAAGTCTACAAACAAAAAGACAAAGGCTTGTGCCTATGCTTGGCTGGTCGACAACATCAGCTGTTCTACAAAACTGGTCACAGACTCACAATCTCTCAGTCTGTCAATTCTCATAACTACATGTTGATTATTGAAAGAAATAAAAAAAAAAACAACTGGCAGCTGAAATAGCCGATAGATCAAACCAACCATGATGAAATGAAACCAAACAAAAGCGGCAGCCAACAGATAAACACATATATATCAAACAAAAGGTTAAAAGTAAAACACATATAGGTCTATAGATTGTTCAATCTTCAAACAAAAACATTCCCAAATCAGAAAAATGAAAAGCCCCAAATCAAGAAAACGAAACTCTAAGTTTTAATAGCGCAAAGAAAAAAAAAAAAACCACTTACCTAGCCACCGCCTTGCACCGCTGGATGTGGTTGTGCATTGCTGGACGTGGCTGTGCGTCGCCGGACATCGTTGCCACTGCCAGTCATTGCAGGGAGGAGGTAGATGAAGAGGGAAAGGTCGATCTCTGCTGCTCAATGAGTCTCATAAAGATAAATGGAATTCTTATGGTTTGGGTCGGGTCTGACCCAGGCCCAATCCAAACCATACCCAATTGCCTCATTGTACCCGTTTCTGCATCCCGGCGTACCAGAGCGGGGTTCGTGGGCCAATCCCATGTCACATAGTTTACAATTCTTACAAAAGGGACAAAACTGTGCATTAAGGCACAAAAATTGTATTAAAAATTGTTAGAATTTAGGATTTACATTGTATGTAAGTACACATATGATTGGTATATGTACTATCATATGTCATATACTTTTGAAAGTTTGATGCATACATACATACATACATATATATAAACCATGTGTGCTTAGGTTTTTCATGTTCTTATTTCTATTTCTTTCCGTATTTTTCTGCCCTTTTCTATATTTCTTATATATCTTTTTCTGTTTCAGGTAGTTAGTGAGCTAGCTGTTGGCTGGCCCCAATGGCTAGTTTTTCTAGCTGTTGGTACCTGACCCAACAGGTAGCTCCATTTACTTTTTTTATTTATTTTACTCTATTTAAAAGGGGCTTGTGCCCCATGTCTTGGTAAGGTCTGGGTTGTATTAACCAGTGTTGTACGTATCGTACGATACGGGCCCGTATCGTACGATACGTATCGTAACTTTTTCAATTTACGATACGATACACCCCCCGTATCGTAAAAGGGGGGTGTATCGTCCCTGTATCGCACGTATCGTGCGATACAGGGCCCGTATCGTACGATACGGGGCGATACACCCCGTATCGTACGATACGGGGTCAAACNGATTGAATGTTTATCATTTTATGGCTTAAGCCTTATGCTTTGTTGAATGATATTGTTATGAATGTTTTCTATGAAGAATTTATTATTTTTAATTTTTCCTGATTTTTTTTATAAATTTTTCGATTTTTTTAATTTTTTTCTGATTTATCAATAATTTTTTTTAAAAATTTACGATACGGTTACGATACGTTACGATACGTTACGATACGGCGTATCTTAAAGCCCGAACGATACGCCTTACGATACGCTTTTTACAACATTGGTATTAACTATTATGTTTTTAGGTTCAGCAATATACTTTATTTTCTCCTTTAGTTTGAGGTTTTTTGTGTGTGCTCTTGGTGAGCTGGATATCTTCACGTGACTGTTATTGGGGAACTTCTGTTTGCTATTTCATCTCTGGTTAACAAAGTAACTATCAAAGGCTTCCAAGAACCTCACATAAAGAGAGGTCACGAGACGCATTATATAGATGAACAAGAGAGAGAGAGAAAGCCCTTGGGAGCCTAACAGCTCTCTAACTGCTGAATGAGTTCAACTGTAAAAATAGAAAAAGGAGAAAATAAAAAAGGGAAAATACAAAGAAAAAAAATAACAACAAAAAGGAATACAAAAGGAATCCTCAAATTCTAACAAGTACAGTAGATACCCAAAGAAGATGAGCATAGACCAGTGAAGGAGACAAGTTGGGGGAAAGGCTCATCACAGAAATTCAAGTTGAATGTCATCCAGGAGGAGCTGAAAGCACTATGTGGAAAATAGAGATTGTTTTACCCAAGTATCTTTCCCTTCTCACATCTTGAAAACGGGTATTTAAAATGCACAGGATTGTAAATAAATGGCCTTGTTTAAAATTAATTAGCCACTGGGAGGATTATCATATCAAGTTATGGACTGTAGGTCATGGATCCAAAGTATGAACCTGATGAGGACTAAGTGTTAGTCGAAGGTCAAACCGAAGGGATGGCCTGAGTTTTAATTTAATAGAAACGAGGTGCTTCCTTCAGGGAAAACCTTTCTTCTTATTTCTCTCCATGTGCTATGATCTTTGATAAAATTATTACTGTAAAAGGTCCAAACTTCACAACTGCGCTAATGTGATGTTGGTTATACAGTTGATCAATTTAGGGTACTTTTTCTTTTAAATTTCCATGATAACATTTTAGAACTTTTTTTGCACTGGGGTTTTGGTTCTTTCTAGACTATATATATATATATATATATATATATATATATATATATATATATATATATATATATATATATATATAGTGTGTGTGTGATAATAGGATGTAAAGCTACTAAATTCTACATGTTTAATGAGTAGGTTTCTTGTGTTGGGTCTTGCGTCATGCTTCTGCTTCGAAATTGTTGTAGTCCCTTAATAAAGTAAAGTATGTGCATAATTTACATCAGAATTTTGATCTTTCATGCATGTTGTTCCTGACTTGGCACTCGATCCAGACACACGGGTTCATGGATATTCCTTTGAAACATACATTTTTATGTATGTCTTTGCCTGCAAACCTTATTTTCTAGAGAGTTTCTGATTAACATTTTTGTTTGCAGATTGATTTTGTAGTTGGCCGTGAAATTGAAGTTGGTGGCATTTACAAAGGAATAATCGTATCAATAAAAGAATATGGTGCTTTTGTAGAATTTAATGGTGGTCAACAAGGCCTTCTACACATTTCTGAGTTATCACATGAGCAGGCAAGTAGTGTGGACTCTGTCAGCTTTTATTCTAGATTCCTAGGTCTTTAAAATTTCTCTGTTTTCTTCAGTTTGTGTCTTCATTTTTTTTTTCTGTAGATCTACTTTGAACTTTGCCTCTAACAATAGCAATTCTCTACGGAAATTTTGGGACCCTTTTCCATATGTGCTGCAAGGTTACCAAATAACTCTGCCTCTGTGGAAACCCCACCCCCCCCAACCCCCAACCCCCACCCACTGAGTATCTAATTTTAATTAGCCTAGGTCATTTTGTGCATACATTTTGTTGTACTGCCCTCGATGGGCAGGAAAAAGGACAAGTGAAGGTTTCTGAAAGCAGGAGAGAATCTCACTGCGAGGAAGAACGAGAAGGGATAATCTTTAAGAATGGATGACGTTGATTGCTTTGGTTGCCTCAGCGTGCTCTTGAAAGTGAGAGGTTTTTAACAGGTTCCGACGATGCAAGATTCAACCAGCAACCTGCCCTTACCCCAAAACGTCGTTTTGGGTGAAAAATCTAAGGGAAGCAGGTTTTTCAAAACCTGGTTTCAACCAGGTTTTGAGTGAAACTGGAAACCCAGTTTTGTTGTCATCCAAACACCCCAAAAAATGGGGTTTGTGGGACAAAACGAAGTTTTGCCTCCCAAAATTCCATTTTGGGTGTCATCCAAACGAGGGCATAGTGATTGCTCATGCCATAATCACATGATGTTACTGAGCATGATGTTGAATTGTTGATATCTTTTGATCCTTACGTTTCTTCTTGTTTATTTGTTATTTGGTCTAAATGTGTATTTCTTTTTCCCCTTTTTCTGTCTCAGGTGTCTCGAGTTACAGATGTGGTCTCATTGGGACAGGAGCTCTCACTTATGTGCATTGGACAAGATGTGCGGGGTAACATTAAGCTGTCTTTAAAGGCTACTTTACCCCAACCTAGATCTCCACCAGGAAACTTGATGGCTGAAAATTCAAAGACAGCTGTGGATGAAATACCAAGCATACTGTCTCAAGCCGATAAAGAAAATAACATGTCTCCTCATGGCTCATCAGTGAATAAATGGGAGGGTCACCCCTCCAGCTCCTATTCACCACCATCAGTAGTTATTCGAAGTGTGGAGGAATGCAATCAACAGGATGAAAACTCTGGGTTTGCATTGTCTAAGCCAAATAAGAAAAGAAAAACTACACCTCCCAAGATAAAGACAGAAACTCAAGTACATACAGACAACGGCTCATCATCTAAAGATGCTCAACTCTTTTCTGGTAACAGCAGCCTGAAACATACAGCTATCAAGCCCAAAGAGCACCAGGAAAAAATATTGAAAACTGTGATTGAGAAAGGGGGCACCACACAATCACCAGATACTCTGCAGCCTGCAGGACATAAACAGGTTAGTCCAAATTCAATGAGGATTGGGGATGAGTATGTGGGTAAGATTGAACAGATTCGTGCACATGGTCTGGTCCTTCAGCTGGGAGGTGGGGTTCGAGGAATGTATCGTTTTGAGGTACTTGGAGAAATTTTTTCCTCCTTCTCTATACAAACCTCTTATTTTCTGTTCCAGCTTTTCAATGATAATTTTCTCCTAAAACTCAGGCTTATTTCCATAACCATTTGGCTTTGTTCACGTACGTTTCGCCATTCCGTTCGTTAAAGATCCTATTTTTTCTCTTTGGTGTTGCAGATTAGGTACTTGTAAACTGTATGATACTGTAGGCATTGCATTTTAGGTATTGATGTTTGTGGAGCCGTAGGATATCTGTCAGCTTTGCCATCATGTTCTTTTTGCTATATCATATTAGTGATACTCCTGTTAGCTTAATACAGTAGTCTTGTAACTTATATTTTTCCACCCTTGCTCCTTCCAAGGACAGGTTTACTCATGGATTTGTGGCTGTTCATATAGCATCACGGTGTCAACCTCATCTTTACATACTATGAGTCTATAACAGTCGATGACAGGTGGAATAGTAGATCCATTTGCAAGTCCCTCAGAAAATATTATCAGAACTATAGTTGATGCATTTAATATTTAAGAAATTTTATTTAGGTTCTCTCCCTAACAAAATGTTTTCATGAACTACGAAATATGTATATCTTCTGGATATTCTTAATGGTCACACACACAGAGACCTAAGCTTTGATGACTTTATACGTTTCCATTTAAGTCTGTGAAACTCTAAATTTGGGAAAGTCAAATCTGTTTGTTGAGTAGTTTTTCAGATTTAAGTGTTCAGCATTTTAGTCAAATCATGTGTAAAATTGTCCTTCGTAACTGTTTACACTAGGTCACTAGAAGGAGATGATTTGTTGGGTGGGTATGCCGATGCTAAATCCATTATGTAGTTAATGCAAATGCTTATTGTACCCTAACAAAGATAAATGACATAGTAAGGAATCCTGAGGAGTTTAGTGCAATGGCTTGGGTTTGGGGCTAGTAGGCAGCCAGTTCCCGGTTTGAGTGTCAGGAGTGCCAACCCCTTGTTTTTGTGGGGGTGTTGTGGTGGGGAGTTTATCAATATGCAAATTAAAGCACAAAAAGATAGGATCTTGAGGCATCAAAAGTAGGCCTGGTACCTTGGAGGGATGGAAGGGTGGGGCGTCAACTCTTTGCTTGACGGTAAAATCAAAAATGTAATTCTTGTACTGCAACTGGAAGTGACATGCATAGGAAACAGGTTTTTCCAAACAAGCTGGACGCAAATAAAGTGCACAAGGTGGAGGATAGATCCCTCTATCCTTAGCTCTATTTCTCTTAAATTTCAAATTTCCTTCTTCAAAAGCCTGACCCCTCTTATGCTTACAAAATTCAAATGTCCTTGTTTTGCCACGGTTATTATCTCTTTTTATCATGTGAAGATAAATTTTTAGCATAATTAAGTATGAGTGCATTGTCATCCATAGTAGAAGAAACTGCAGCAGCCAGAAATTTATCTACAAAATTTCTTGCTCTCTGATAACAAGGGTGTTGTCACCTGGACGATTTTGTATGTTCACATTTTTCTTGTTGGCTTCTGAGCGTTTCAAAGTCATTTTCACATATTTCTGTTGCATATGGACTTTTTTCCATCTGAACTTTTAGTGTCTGTGGGATTGTGTTTGAACACGTTAGACATCCTCGTTCCTTTCATGCTCATGTTTCTTGTACGTATTCAAATGCAGATAGATGGGAGGAGGGATTTTCAAATTGGTGAAGACCTACACGTCAGATGCTCAAGCTTCTCTGCAAAGGGAATTCCAGTTGTGACTTTATTGGAAGAGTCTGCATCCGAATGAAGGAAAGCTATTCACGTCTGCAATTACCGCAGCTGGATGAAGTATTACATAGGCCATTGAAGGCTACCTTGTCCAACCAAAGCAAGTCATGCTCATAATTGACCATCTTCGTCCACCGGCACTGGTATGTGCTTCACAAGGATATATGGCCTCAACGAATGGCAACCTTGGAGGATGAACAGAAAACATTGGCTGATATTCTCCACGTGCCAACTAATCGTCAAAGGCAGCGATTCATTTTTTTGAAGAATTTTGGCGGCACGTTGGTAAGTTGTAGAACCTTGTTTGAGGAGCGATCCAGCAAATAGTAGAGATGAGATTGAGAGATGAAATTTTGGTAAATGTGGGTAGTGAAGAAGTATCTTGAAATCAAGTCATACAAAAATGGGCACTTGTATTAAATTAAAAATAATATTCGTCCTCATGGGAGGAGAAAAATTAACACTAGCCGCAGGCTGAGTTTTTGCAATTTTTTGTATTAATTTAAATTCCATTTAGGGTCCTATGTTTTACTTGATGCTCTAATTTAAGCCTTCCTGATAAGGTATTTTCAGCAGGCTCCCACCAGAGAAGCATGGAGGCTTGACACTGGGCGGTGGCCGCATTGGGCTCTTGGGCCCGGGCCTGTAAATCGGGATCGGGCTGGCCTGGGTCTGATTCCCGACAAATACATTAAATTGGACCGATTCGGGACCCATGAGTGTCAGGCCTGGTCCTGGAACGTCAAAATGGAGCTCAGGCTGGCCCGGGCCCAGATGCCCAACCCTCGCATCCCAGCATTGAGTTTCTAATTTAATAAGATATAAAGTCTCGTTCGCTTATGTGTCTTCCTTATCTGCTCTGAGATCAGCAGGGTAGAGTGATGCAAACTCTTGAACTCTTAACTACTCTAAGGTTGCGGACCAACCCTCGGTTCAGGTGGAGAGGATTCTTGTTACCCCTAATATGGGTCCTTATTTGAGAGTCTTAATTTCTTAGAAATAGCATTTCCATTGAATTTTGACATTTTAGCTTGTTTAGGTGGGCTAAAACATTAAATGTTCAGAAAAAAAAAAAATCAATATTGGAAGGAAGTAACTTGGATTTATATTTTCTGTGTGTTTGGACATAAGGTTTATAAAAACCAGATTTCTGCTTTAATATTTTGAACAAGTAAAGGTAAAAAGTCGGAGAAAATCAGAATTGGATGTCACGGAGCAAGGCGTTTCTTCTCTCTCTCGTATCTCTTCACTCGTTATGTCTCTCTCTCTCTCTCTCTCTTTGTGGCTCTCAATGTTGGTCCCTAAATGCCGATCTGATTACGCATCTTCATATCCAATTAGATAATATATTAATTCACAATCTGCATGTGCTACAAAGTCAATTTGAATTCCATATACATCTGATCCTTTAAATTCCTATTTGCAGTAGTTTTGAAACCCGATCCACCTTCGAGATCTGCTGGTATCAGATTGCCTAAGAATAATCAACTGGTCACACAGGGGAAGAAAGAAAATTTGTCACTTTAAATAAAGTATTTTAGAAAATTCATTTTATTCATAAATATCATATCCCTCACGCCCATTTTGATGGTAAATGAGTTTAACTGATGTTTATGTTGGGCACCACCAGGAGCACTGAGAATAGTAAAATATGGCATTGACAGTAGTAGAATATAACTAAGTGAAAGGATGTCAGGATCATCTCAAAGGATGTCCGGATCATCTCATACCACAAAATTGCAATATCACCAGATTTGCTTTCACATAAAATTAAGAGTTGCTCTCCTGGGGCCTCTATATGGGCATTACGGAGATGCACGCAAAATTTTGGGCCTCTGGATGCAGCATTATGGCCACTACTAAGCCTAAAGATGTTTTAAGATGTTTTAGTATATTGAAACTTGCGAGCACAAAATTGGATTTTTTCTGAGAAAATTATTATTGCGTAAAAAGACCCAAGAGACCATAGTAAAGGGGATATCTGGCCATTAGCCATGGTTTAAGTTTCTGTTGGCAGATAAAGCTGGACCTTATGAGGAAGTGAAACAGGCTATGCGTAATAGCCTCGGATTGAGATATACAAGTATCACAGATCCACAGGGATCCTAAAACCCCGTACTCTGCAGTCCAAAAATTTCACAATGTACTACGGATCAGATCGACAACAGAGATTTGATATAATACGAGACTGTCAAAGATAGCCATAAGGTTTTACCACTAGTCTAAAGCATTGTTTGGCGAATGGAATGGTTAGATACCGTTCAAACCATTTCATTAACCTGCTGCAAACTTTGGAATAGATTCAGGGTACTTTTTCATGGATCTAACCAATTTTAAGGGCACAAGGGCACGTCAATGGAACCGTGGTATATAGCCAAATGATTCCTAATGATCCCAGGACTAAACTTTTCCCTTTAATTATCAGAAAGAAAGTATTTGTACTTAAATGCTTAAAACCGAGCCCTATTATATTTCTCACGTACTTCATTCTGCTCTTTGTTGAACTGACAATAGAATGAGAGCACATGCAGATATGAGAACCTCCAGCTTTTTTCACCGCTGCGTCCACGAGTTTTAAGACTGGATTTTCGAGTTCGAGTAAAGTATAGGTACATAAAATGCTCAAAACCGAGATACATTTTTCATGTTCTCGGCTACACTTTGAATGATATATTGACAATAACAGTGAAAAGAACCATAAGGCTACACCTAGCGACATCAGAACTTAGATTCCTAAAAGCTCAAAATCAAGCATGGCAGTCACAAGAACATGAAAAAATTGAGGATCTCTAGCACGCAACATTTCTGAAGATCTAATAAACAATGATACATGGAACCTCACCATTCACCAACTACAGTCACCAATTTTTTGCCTCGAGAGGCAGACAACATTCAGCTTTTGTTAAGATAAAGCCATATTGAAGTGTTGTTGAGTTCCAACATCCTGAAGAAGCTTTGCAGCTTCACATTGTCTTCTTCTCCTTCTTAACGGCTGGCTTTCGGTACATCAGTATCTGACTCACCAATGTTCCGTTCAACACAATACCCATCACAGATCCCAATATCACTTATCAGGTCAAGGGCATACAGTTGGGTTGTTCAGGCATCGAGAAGAGTCTAGATGGATGGTATCTTGAGAAATGCAATATATTCTTGTACAAGTTACAATCTAATAACTACATATTGCAAGAACAACGTGAAAAGCTAAAGCGTAGCAATATATGGCGGCAAATTCCAATACTAAGTAGAAGTGCTATTGGCAGCAGAATCACATGATTAAATGAGATATAAGATGGATCTACATGCTGTGAGAATAATGGTGTGGAAAGATGTGCAAAAATAATAAAAGCTCCTGAACCCCACAAACACTCAATTCGCACAAGCATGTCTATGACTTTAAAGAGGTTGTTCTTATTTCTTTTAAGAAGGCAAAATAAGCAATCATTTATGCCGATAAGAAAACTACATCTGTGTATGAGAACTATAGATTCGGATATACAATTCCTTGTCTGAAAGGTTATGAAAATGTTGGAACCAATATTAATAAGCGTAGAGAAAACGGTTGATGATGGGATAAAAAACAGAAGAAGAATTATTGGAGTTCGCCGACATTTCCTGATTGGCAGCACTCAGAGAATTGGTTAAAAGGGTAAACAAGCTTTCCGTGGTGTTTTAGGGGAATAAGAAAACAAAAAACCACAAGATGCACAACTGCAATAAGCTAAGAGGACATATATTGAAGGAAGCATTAAAATATATGAACCAGTAGGAGTATTTAATCCAAAGCTTTCTTGTTATTTTTACCAAAAACATTGCTCGTTCCTTCACTGTCACAGGAACTTTGTTACCAAGTGCTAAAAGAGTCAAGAACATAACAACACCAGCAGCCACAATGTCCAAAAGGGGAAATGCGACACTCCATACACATACTAAAATGAACAGACATTATTTTTTGACTTAAAGAAATCAGAATGGAACCTCCAGGCGATTGACATATATGAAATAAGAAAACAGCACTAACACGGAGCAAATGGTGTGGGACTGAAAGTAAAGAAAAAATAGTAGTTTGCTTTGCGAGATTAACTTATGCATTTTATGATTAAATAGGCGCTCTTCAAAAAACAGTCATACACAATTGTTTCATCCTTGATGACCACATGACTCAAAAGGATAAAGAAAACTGAGCACATAGAAAGTCCAAAGAAAAAGCTGTGTACATATGGATGCCTAAAAAAGCTATTATACTGCATGAAGCCTTGGCTTAGCCGGATGAGCAGTTTTATTTATATAGTTGGACCATGTTTTCACTCTCAATTCCTGCCTTAGTGAAAATCAGGATTCAGATTCACAAACAATTCCTTAGGAGCATACTTTGTGAAATGCATACCAGGAAGTGACTAATAGGCTATTCATAGGCAAAAACTCTCAACTTAGATAAAGAATTAGACATGTTTTAAAGAAATCAGTTCCACCTAACAATTTTCATGACCTTATGCATAATTTTATGCATGTCAAAGGTTTCAAAGTCCATATCTGAGGAGAATATAACCTGTTTAAGAACAGGAAGTAATTGATGGATGGTTTACAGTTGAACAGCTATACAGACCGATTGAAAGCCGTAGACTGTAATGATTTCCCATAACATAAAGTGAACAACACCTAAAAGGACTAAAACATGTCAGGATAGCTTAGATGATAGGATGAAACCCCCATCTTTAATGAATTTGATCCACATTGATGCAAGTCACCCATCAACTCAGACATCGTAAATTAAATGTAGAAATATGCATCTGAAAACTGAAAACAAATAGTCATTGTTTATCTAAGAAGCATCTAGATCACTATCGGCACATGCTTTCATGTGAGGAGTTCAAAGGATACTGCTTGTTGGAGCTTTCTCCTGCATACTTGTGAAGATCCTTACTGCAACAGGAAGTCAAGAGAATTGATGAAATCTGTAAGGACGATTTTCAACCATGCAGCTGCACATGGCCAAAGAAAATGAATATAAAATGTACCATAGGGATTACCTGCAGACCCGCCAAAGTTCATGAAGTTCGTCAGAAAACTAAGCTCTCCAGTACTCTTGTTCTGCTCAGTATGGGTATATCAAAAATCAATGCTTGCATAACCAATATAACCTATTATCTAAAAGAGGTAACTATCATTCATTAACATTCGGAAAAGTTAACTTCACATTATTCTTGCAAATGAAACAGTAAAACCACACATAACACAGTTGACGCATGACTGGAAGTTTTACTTAAAATACATGCATGATCAGGTATTTCTCAGTTATAGACTGTTATTTTAATTATATGCCAACAGCATATTTCATCTCCCCTTCTCAATATATGTAATAATGTAATGATGTTTCCTAAATATTACTTACTTATCAGGAAAATAATGGAAAAATACCATATGGTGAACAGAAAATATTCTCTTACATTTTTGCCAACAAACTACATATAACGCTGACCACAGGGAGTAGAAAAAGGAAGCGATCTACTGTACACATGTCAAGTTGAAAACATAGGCTATTATAAATTTATAATACAACAGTACAACAGAAGGCAGGTCTATGCATGATCTTTGTAAGCACGTCTGAACACTTCATCTTGATGCCGTAATTATGTAAAAAGCCAGAATAAATGTGGATGACGAGATGACCTTTTGACAGATAACAGAAGAAAAAAAAAAAATCCCCTGGAGGGGTTTAAACTAGATCCTCAGGTCTCCTAGTCACCACATGGACCTCTTCGTGGATGACAAAAAATGTACTCACAGAAAAGTTCTTCACATAATAATTAGTTTGCTACTGCCAGCACATTCAACGATAGGCCCTTCAACTTACCTTGTAATTTTTCCATATTTGCGGTATACGGGCACAGAAAAAAATTGCATGCTGAGAGGCCTGTCCAAAAGCCAGAAATACTCATTTAGCACTAAAGAGCTTAAACTACTAGCTTGCTAGGTACTAGCACAAGATTACACTCACATAAAGAACTTCAAAGAGCACAGGATGAATCTGGCCCGCTAAAACAGTTGGTGCTACAGCACAATATCTGAAGGTAGCTAAGGAAGGTTAATCAAAGAATCGTGGCCAACACATTTGATGGACTTTAATGCTGTATTGATCAACTCTGAAAAGGAACATCTGCTCCAAGAAAATAGGATACAACGACGCCTTTATCCAAGTTTTAGCCCCCAGTGGTTGTGAATAATAATAAATTATAGCAACCAAAACAATAGCTGTCAAAAACAACAACAAGAATTGGTCATAATTAAACCAGTATATTGTCATCAACACTATGAAGTAAGGTTCCTTTGGAATCTTTCACGAAAATGAACTTGAAACACTTATTTTCGTTCCAAACATACCTTGCAGTAAGAGAAAAACCAACTCTCCGTATGCAGAAAACGGGAGTCCTTTATGTAGACAATATGCCAAAGCAACAGTAAATCCGACAACCTCAAGTTCAAATGCTACGACACTGAGGCCTCTAACGCTTCTGTGCTTCAAAATAATATATATCTGCATAAGAAGTTAACCGCGTGAACATCAAGCAAAAGGAAAGCACTAAAAAACCACAAAATCACATCCCACAAGTGAATGTAGATATACACAACAAATCAAGAAAAAATCAACCAATTTTTGCGAGCTTAGGCAAAGGAACAAAGGGGGAACAAAACCAGCTGATGAAATCATGAAATATCAGGCCACCATTATCGTACAGGCTTATTCATAGAATGAACGCTCATCTCAGCCCTACAAGCTGAAGAAAATTGGTCTGTGAGCTTTGGTGCAAAAAAAAATAAAAAATTACAAGTACGTTCCACATCGTTGGCATATATATTGCATCCTACGTGATGGGAACGCCTAACGGTAATATCCCATATTTACTTTCAGAAATCTTGGAATGCTTATGACACACATGCTGCGTCATGTTAATTCACTTGCAACTACAAATTAGGATTGTTGTCAAGTGAGTACTAATGACATACAATTGCAATTAGTCCTGACTTTTCCATAACATTCACGAAATTGCAACCTTTCCTTTCCATTCAGAAGCACTTTGAACCAATGTTATAAAAGGCGTAGCGTATCGCGTATCGGTCGGGCTGACCTATACGCTGTATCGTAACGTATCGTAAACGTAGCGTAGCGTAAAATTATTTTTTTAATTTTAAAAAATATTTAAAAATCAGAAAAAATAGAGAAAAATATTAAAAATCTGAACAAATAAACAAAAAAACAGAAATAAAGAAAAATGTATTCAAATATAAAAAAGATCATCATACATAAGGAACATTCATGTGTGTCAACAATGCATTCAAAAATTAGAAATTAGATATTCAAAATAACATAATAAGCATCCATCACAATTTTAAACTTGAAAATTTTATAGAATCTTAAGACTTAGAGTCTTAGGAGTTAGGACTTTGAGTTTTAGAACTTAGATTACATCACAATTTTGTGAATGTTATGGAAAGGTCAGGACTCATTATGGAACAAGATGAATGACAATGAGTATGCCATTAGTGCTAATGGAAAGGAAATGATGGACAATTTCGTGAATGTTATGGAAAGGTCAGGACTCATTGCAATTGTATGCCATTAGTACTCACTTGACAACAAAATGTCATTTCCACAAATTGTCTTTCCATCCAAATGAGTGCTGACCATACCACAAATTGTATGCCATTAGTGCTGACCATATCACAAATGCAATTGTATGCCATTAGTGCTGACCATCACACAAATGGCCTAACTTTTAATTCCTCATAATTCCATTTCTCAAGTCCAGATAGCACGAACCGTGGCTGTTAGTTGGGAATTAAATCAGCAATCAACCTTTTGTCCAGCATTGGACACTGAAGAAACAAAAAGTGAGAACATTCCGAATCACCTAAGAATTCCAATCAACCTTTTGTCCAGCATTGGACACTGAAGAAACAAAAAAGTGAAAAATTTCCTTTTGCTTTAGAACTTTCGATCAGAACTTTCGATCCGAAGATCAATTTCTGTAGAGTGATTCTTTCACTACACTGCCATCCTAGAAGCATCTATTTACCTGCCTATATTAAGAAAAATATGCAAGTTCTAAGAATGAAATGACGAAGGAATAAACCAGGGCGAACAAGAGTTCTAACGAGATTCGTCCTAAAAGGGGGGCGGCTCCAAAATAGAACTAAAAAGAAAATTTCCACTCCCATTCGCCGCTTTCCTCAGGAAAAGATCCAATCAACGCTTCAAAACAAAAAAACAAAAAAACAAAAAAAAAAAAAGAAAGAAAAGAAAAAGAAAAAACGAATCGCGTCCCCGATTGACGGAATTCGGCCGCTCCGGAATGCACTCGGCCATCGTCTGCCACTCGCGCGCTCAATGGCTCCGGACAAATTGTCCGATCTCACCGTTAAAGAACGATCGGCAGAGATAGAAGAATTCTGGAAGACGGAAGGAGATGTACCGACAAGTGATTACCTGAGGGAGTTTCACAGTGGTCGAAGCGGCGACGATGCAGTAGCCAAGGATCTTGGCGATGAGGGGCAGTAAGCAATCATTCTCCGGTAGATGTCGCTCCGCGAGAGAGGCCAGCACGCAGGTGAAATTCATTCCCAGCAATTCCAGCTCCATTGTTCGCCAAAATCAATCGCTTGGAAAATCTTTTCCTTCGTGGGAAACCGCACAGTCAAAGACAAGAACTAGAAGGCGCGCGCGCGCGCCTTTCCCCCCCTCTTTATGCCTTCCTTCCCTTTGACGTTCATGGTTGAACTCTACGAACTTTTGACCTCTTTAATAGCACATTTCGGCCAACTGTCTAGATTTTGGTTCTCAGACTTATCAAAAAGGGACGGTTGAATGCCCCTAATCTAAGAGCCTTATGGATTTAAAATTAGAATCTCCCCCATTTGATCTTGAATTAGATTTTTCTTTTCTAAATATAAAAAAATGAATGTGAAGATTAAGTGCAGATCTTCAGTCTGGCTTTATATCTTCTGTTTGTTGAATCATAGTTATCATGAACATTTTACCACTTATGTTACAATAAATCTCGGGGTAGAGGCTTGTAAAAAGTAAGTCTTTAATTCGATTGTTGTGGAAGTTATGCTTCTATGTCTTAAGGTGGTAGGGCCCGACATTCAAGTTGAAGGGTGTCTCGTTTTATTACTACTTACACCGACGCAGCTCTGGGCAGGGCCCGACATTCAAATTAAAGGGTGTCCCATTTCATCACTTACACCGACGCAGCTCTAGGTAGGGCCCGACATTCAAATTAAAAGGTGTTCCGTTTTATCACTGACACCGACGCAACTCAGGACCTCAGAAGTAGGGGGAATGAGGGCCCCTAGCCGTTTCCCAAAAATTCTTATTTCTGGTTCCCAATCTTTTATATTTGGTAAAGCATATTTTACTTAATTTGCTTTTGCTCGTTTAGTTGTTTCCTTGTTATGTTGTTTTCCTAGTTGAACGTTAAAAAATAAACCCTTTCAGCACATTCAAGAAAAACAGAAACATCGAAAATATAAAACGAGACTAAAATTTGCATATACCATATGAATTGCTTTTAATATCAGCAGCATTAAGAGAGAGTGGAGTCCCATTCTCTCGCACTAAAAAATAGGGTCGTTTAAATGTTTGATTTTTATATCATGCCAAGAAGGATGAGAGACGTCAGTATATTGAATTCGATCCAATATCCGATCAAACCACTTTAAATTAGTGCGGGAGTGTTTGATAAAAAAAAACCTTGTGTTCTTGGAACATATGTTTATCGACTATATGTTCAAGAAATATGGTATAATTATATACTATGTTGTTTGATTGTCAGATCTAAAAATGATATCTGCTGTCACACCATGTTTTATGAAACAAGAACAAACTGATATTCAAGGCCATGTACTTGAAGAACAAGTGTAGTACACAATATTGTTCTTCTTACGATGCGCTCTATACGATATGAACAAAATTTTGAAATCTAAATGAAGAAAATTAGATGGGTTAAGTTTCGGAAGCCTCATTCAATCGCATTTGGATATGGATTTCATAAATATGTGACAACATGTGTATCCATATTCAATTTGTCATTCCAAACTAAAATTCATCTTCATTTTCAAATGCAGGATTAAATTCAGATGCATTCGATCTGTCACCAGCAAAGTCATATTTTGGATCGGATTCAGTTGGAACTACAAATATCGGTATAGATATAGTCCAACTTAACTGGTAGTTCGACAACAAAGTCACTTTGTGAGCGTCTCATAAATCTGCCGCAAAGGTTAAGATAGATTCATGAAACATGAGAACCATTGTTTTAGATAGATTCATGAAACATGAGAACCATTGTTTTATAAACATGTCCGAATATTTGAAGCAGACCCCAAAGGAAACAAGGGGAGGAGCAAGCAGGAAGACCACTGGATGTGAATCCAGGTTTAAGGTGCTCACACCAGTCCCATTCGATAAATACAAACATGCCAATCATGGTACTGTCTGATCATAATTTTTCATACACTATAAAGTTTGTACACGTAGTTTAGTTTGGACCGCTTAAAACTATTTGAACAGGCAATCTAATTGCAAAATTGTCGACCAATACAATATTTAAATATATAGGTACGGTTTGAATATGGGTATTCAATTTTAAAAAATGTGGGTACAAGATACGACATGCTATATACACAAATAAAAACATCACATGTACAAGATGAAAAATGAAAAGTGAGTTAAAAAAAATTAAATCAAGTAAAATTAAGCAGTTTAGATCAGTTTGATCTAAAAAGTATCAGAGTGTGTTAGAGACATGGATTCAACATGAATTTTATTGAATCATCCATGTGACTTACATTGACAAATAAGAGCCTTGAAAATTTTTGCTTGCTTTAAAATGTTAAAAACCAAATCGATGGCATAAAACATCAACCGCTCAAAATGCATAAAATTTTGATGGATAAATCACTATGATTTTATTTCAGGAAAACATGATTTTTTCAAAAGCAAAGATTTAGGATATATATATATATATATATATATATATATGAATTCAATGGTATGAGATTGATATTTATAGAAAATAAAAAAAAATCATAAATTAAAAATTAAAACTCGATGGTACTTCAATCCGAACAGCATCGATCTGGCACTATTTTCTAATGGTTTTGAAAGAAGAACAAATAAGACGCGATTTTGACTATTAGTTTAGTTTATTTCCGAAAGGACCGCACCGATCCGTCCGGACCCCACTCTCCCTCTCTCTTCCCTCTCTTTGAAATTCAAAACGCTCCTTTAAAAATAGTGGGTACAGATCGGCCCTTGGATCCTTCGATCCAACGGCCCGTACTCCCCAACTTCGTGACCGTTACGCGCAGAGCAGCCCCCACCCAATAATCCCATTTTCCTTACACAGAAGAACCGCCACATCGCTTCCCTCTTCTTCCCCCCTTCACTCCCCACTCCCACACCACCACCCATTCCGTAAGGAAACCCTAACACTGAGAGCGTCGCTGTTAGGCCGATCGATCGATCGATCGCCTTCTCTTTGGACTTTTTTTAACCGATTTCTTCGCGATTTTCTCTTCGAATTTCTTGGGTTCCTTCCATGATATCGCTGCCGTTTTTCTTCATTTCGAGAGACTAGGGTGCAACGCAGATGCAGGAGATTTTCGGCTCGATTCGAAGGTCTCTCGTCTTCCCGACCGCGTCGACTGCAGCCGACGACGACGGAGGACTCATGAGAGGAATCAGAAACTGCGTGAGGCGATCGCGGATCGGATTGCTCCAGAGATCCCCACCACAGCTGCCACCGCCGCGGCCTCTGACTGAGGATGCCGCTCCTCCAATCCGGTGGCGCAAGGGAGAGACTATTGGGTGTGGAGCGTATGGGCGTGTCTACATGGGGATGAACCTTGATTCCGGGGAGCTTCTGGCCGTCAAGCAGGTTTGTCACTTGTTTTTTTTCTTTTCTTGAAATTGGGTTATTAGTGGCCTAGGATATTGTTTGTGTTTGTCTCTTGATTATGTGGTTTTTAATTGTGTTTCGTAGGTCCTGATCGCGGCCAATAATGTTTCCAAAGAGAAAGCGCAGGTAAGAAACATTATCCATCTTAATTCTCCTTTTGCCTACTCTTTTCTGCTGTCGAGTTTTTTATTGTTTGTTGCTTCCGTGTTTTTTCCAATTTAGTTGGTGATCATAACCTTCGGATGCCTGGTTTTTCTTTGTGGAAAATCAGTTTCCCTTTTGATCTTAAAAAGAATTTACACACTATACTTCTTGTGCAATATCCTCATTGTCCTTATTGCCTCATTCTAAATAAATGACGGTGATTTCATTTTACTTACTATAGGAATTTCTGTAATTGAGCTCATTTCTCGTTATTTTTCTACTACTAGCACACTGAAGGTCACGGACTTTTCCCTCGAATCTTGCAATTCTATAAGATCGAGTTCTAGGATATGGTATTTTTCAGGTCCACGGTTTTTTTATTTCTCTTTTGAATTTTAGGCTCATATTCGGGAACTGGAGGAAGAAGTTAAGCTTCTGAAGAATCTTTCCCATAAGAACATAGTGGTGAGTGATGCAGTACACGGTGCTATTTTTTAAAAATTCTTATTATGTAATCTGATGTTCTTAACCTGCCATTTGCATTGGTGTATCAGCGCTACCTAGGTACTGCTAGGGAGGACGAAGCTTTAAATATTCTTATGGAATTTGTTCCGGGTGGATCCATCTCATCACTGCTCGGAAAATTTGGCTCCTTTCCAGAACCTGTAAGCAGTTCCCCTTCCCCTGGAACCTGGACATTGAAACCAAAACCGCATAAATATTGGTCTCTCTCATTTGTTCCTTTCTTTTTGCACATAACAGGTTATAAGAATGTACACGAAGCAACTCCTTCAGGGGCTGGAGTATCTCCACAGAAAAGGAGTCATCCATAGGGACATCAAGGTTTTCTAGCTGTTTCAAAATGTTTGTTTGGAGGAACTTGATGTTTTTCCTAATTTCTAACTCTTGCGTTGGTTCATTGGTCACTGATTTGAATTTCAGGGGGCCAATATTCTAGTTGATAACAAAGGTTGCATCAAGCTTGCTGATTTTGGTGCTTCCAAGCAAGTAGTCGAGCTGGTACTTTTATATGTTGTGTTTCATTTTTTTGTCGATGCAAGTGTGCACGCCTGTCTTTTCCACCTTTCTATCATAACTTTGCCATTCTGATTGGAGCACTAGCTGATTGTCACTTTTTTGGAACATGACAGGCAACCATATCAGGTGCCAAGTCAATGAAAGGTACTCCATACTGGATGGCTCCGGAAGTTATTCTTCAGACTGGGCATGGCTTGTAAGATCATCACTGCACCTTTATAATGCTCTATAATGTGTTATTTTGTGCTTTCCTGGAAACTGTCTGTTGCATGATTTGGGTTCAGATTCACTATTACAGTTATTCTTAATACGTAAAGAATGTCAGTGTTGGATATTAAATTGTCTGGGAGCAGCACAATCTTGTGGATGTTGTGCTGTTTAAGTCACTTTAAAGCTTCAGATATATTCATGTTCAATCCATTCAAATCTAGTACAATATTTTTCTTCAGTGGAACTTGGAGGTCTCCTTCTGTTGGCCTGTCTCTGAGTCTGAGTATATGTGCTTACATTTGTTTATGCAAGTTTGAGTTATTGTGTTGATTGCCCCGGTCCTTGCATTTGTGATAATGTAATTCATCTTCTTATCCATGCACAGATGATTTTAGTTCTTAGTGTGATTCCTACTTGTACTCTTCACCGATCTTTCCTATCTCCTAAGGAACTGTGTTGCCAAGGGAAAAACTGTTACGTATCTACTTGTTGAACTAGTTGATTGTTGCAATAAAATGGACAAGTTTATGTTTTGTTTATCAATGGGAAGTATGAAAATTGAAGTCAGGATCCTTTAACAAAATCCTGTGAAGCAGTACATTAATTTGCTAGTGCCAAGTGCAAAAAGAATATGCCCGGGAGTTTATTATGTACTCAAATTATAAGCGAAATGTGTCAAATATTTTTCACATAATAGAATATTTTTAATGAAACTTGATGAGCTTAGAAAGGTTGTTCCTTCCTTCCACTAGCTTGAAATTTTACATTGCTCAATGCTTCTGCTTGAATGGGTGGAATCATACTTCCAGTTTATATATTAATAGAAACTAATTTTGTAGCTCTGCTGATATATGGAGTGTTGGATGTACTGTCATTGAGATGGCAACAGGGAAGCCTCCATGGAGTGAAAAGTATCAAGAGGCATGTGTTTGAATATTGTTCAAGTCGTATGTTTCTTCTTATAATACACAAAACAACAGTATGGACTTGTCATTGCATATTGCTAATTTATCTTTACTATCTTCTTCAGGTGGCTGCATTGTTTCACATTGGGACAACTAAGTCGCATCCACCCATCCCTGAGCACCTTTCTCTAGAGGCACAAGATTTTCTGCTTAAATGTTTGCAAAAGTATGCAGATCCTTTGCCTCATCCCTCAGACATAATTATATTTTTCTTTTACTATCTAATTTGGGCTATGCTTCTCCATAGTATTCCTATTAATTCAATACTTTGAAATTTTCTCAACATGGACACCCTTTTTCCACCTCTTTTGATGTTAGACTTTCTCAATCATGTATAATGACTGTCTTTTTTTTATAAGACCAATTTGACAATTGTTTTCTTGCCACAATTTTGTTTCTGGTACGACTCTTTTGGTGCTATTAGTCTGGTTCCATGTTTTCTTGCATACCTAAGCAGCAGCCGGTGACAAGAAATTTTTGAACTATGTTACACGAAATCACTTTACAAAGACAGTATGGTTAAACATATAAGCGAAAAAAGCCCCTGAGAACTGTAGCAAATTGATGTATTGTTTTGCCATAGCTGTTCAAAGATATGGCTTTACCAGGTTCAAAACTAATTCATGACTGTGTGACTAAATGACATAATGGCAGGGAACCAAACTTGAGGCCTTCTGCTTCTGATTTATTACAGGTGAACTCTTTGATCCATTAACACATTTCATCACATTAGTTTGCTGTTTGAGTTTGGGCTTATTGTTCTCTTGCTCTTGCAGCACCCATTTGTTGTAGGTGAATGTCAAGATGTTCATCCTTTTGCTCGTTCATCTGTTATGGTAAGTGAACCTCTTAATCATGGAACAGAAAATTATCATGGATTGGCTTTTGAGTCTTTGACACGACGGACTGTTATTTTTTTTTTAGGAACAATCCATGAACTTCTTGCGGCAGTCAAGTTCATTTTTGAAAAACTCGTAAGTTATTTGTATGAAATATCTTCTATGTTCTGAGTAGTTGTGTGCTCTTTAAGATCAATTAATAAAAATTTTCCTATGGTAGATTCAACCTGATGAACAGGTCGAGCATTAGTAGCGTCCAGGATGTCCCAAATCTCGGCAGTGTTAGGTGCTCCACTGTATATCCTGAGAGAAAATCTCGAACAAGTTCCATTTGGCAGACAAGAACAAGTGATGATTTGTGCCGAATAGGTGATGAAGATGAAGATGTGTCAGTAAGGCTTGATCCTGTTCCAGCAGATCCTATTACAAGGGTAACATGGACTCAAATTTTTGGGAAGCAACTATTCATTATCATTATGTGCCTGGGAAGTTTACTTTTTTCTGGTTTTGGTTCCAGAGCTTCAATCCCATGTCAGAGCCATTTGATGATTGGCGGGATGATGTCGGCAAGTCTCCGAAAGGAACTTCTAGTAGACCTGGAGTGGCTGCTGATGTTGGGAATGAAGTAGATAATTTCAGCTTTCCTTGTGGTCAGCTAGCATATGAGGATGATGAAGAAGTCACAGAATCTAAAATAAGAGCTTTCCTAGATGAGAAGGTGGATACATCTCATTTTCCATAAGGCCTTTGAATTCCAGGAGGCTTATTCTGCATCTAGTAGTAACTAAACTAGCTGCAGTAAGAATCCTTACATGGCATTATCTGCATCTGGTCGTCAGCATATTCAAGCTTAGCTTTTTGGCAGATCTTTAATAAATTGATAAACTTGAGAAATCACAAGTTCTCTCTATCAGTATCTCATATTATGTCATATGAGGATATATGAGCTATTTCTTAAAAAATTTGGGTGTATATATATGCAAAATAAGTTTTATGCACATATACAAGATTATATATGTAATCGACTATAGTCTCAAGTATGGGTGGCATCAAATGTTCATGGGCATACCTGAGGTGTACCTGCACACAAGTCAACTCAGGTGGGGTGGCCTATATGCTGCATTCGTGTGGCATAGCCCTCATTTAGGTTGAAATTTTTATGCAAAGGATTCATTCAAGAAGTTCGAAAAATATTGAAACGGGAAAAGTTAGATTGGATAGCATATTATCTGCTTAAGTAGTAAAACAGCGAATCATATTTGCTAAACGTTTACTCATCAATATTCTATGGTTGGCTTTTTTCTTATATATTATTGAGAGGCTTCTTACATTAAAAACAACACCAAAAGCAGCGGGGTCATCTAAAGTCTAATTAAAAAGTAAAGTATTTGGTATGAATCTCAAAGAGTGAACTAAATGTTTGAAATTAACATGAAAGCAAAGGATGAAAAAAAAAATCCAACGTCTGAAAACTTAACTTGTCATCTTTCTGATTTTCCTTCCTGTCCTTGTTGTTTTACGCTCTTCCTATTGTGAACTTTTATCCTAAGAAGCAGACCTTGTGAAGAAACTGGCAATTAGAAGAATGACAAGCTGAAGCTGGTTTACTTTATCTTCTAATAAAATATATTGATCTATATCAAGTAAAGTCACGTTTGGTTCAATATCTAATTATCTAATGAAATGTCATGCCTATAATATTTTTAAATTACCAAGAGTTAGAGAGCCTACTCCTGACAAACTTCACAAATACAAGTTTTCCTCATCATTGCAAACTCATTTTTTGTATGATTATGTGATGGCATATGTTATGCAGGCCTTGGAGCTGAAGAAATTGCAGACACCTTTGTATGAAGAATTCTATAATACCATGAATACTGTTTCTCCAGCAACTGATGGAGCTGGAAATGAAATAAGTGCAAGCACTTGGAGTTTGCCTCCCAAGAGCAGATCGCCCAGCAAGGTGATGAGAAGGGAATCGGTGGTAAAAGGAGACAGTCCAAGGGGTGCTACAAGCCCAGCAAGCTGCAGTCGTCGCATTTCAACCAGTGGAAACTGTCATAGCAGCACTCCTTTATGGGAGGTTCCTCCCTCAAGGCTGAATGAGGGAATACCTATAACTCAAGCTGGGCAGCAGGGACCAGCCATTCCTAGGTTGGTAGATAATTATAAGTTGTTGAATGTTACTTCTTATGGTGCCTGCCCACCTAAATTTGGATTGTTGTTGGTATTAGCTGTTCCGAGCAGCAGAGGTTGTGGAAGGAGGAGTTGGACAGGGAGCTAGAGAGAGAACGAGGTATTGGCATTGAAAATTTATCAGTTTATGTTTCAGTTTCTATTTTCTACAAAGGTATGGATAATAGTATTATTTTCTATGTGGTGCATAATATTGTAATTAACTACCTTATTATCTCGCCTTTTTTTTTCCTTTCTATCCATTTGGAGCCCCCAAGGTGCATCCCACCTAGAATCTCCAAGTACTCAAGCTCCTTCAGAAAAATGCTGATGGGATTAATATGTAAGATGAGGCTGATATGATATCACAAACTTCTAAAACATCAATAGCATACTTAACTGTTGAATTCTGATGATGAACTGAGCTTCTTATTTTGAAATGTATGGGAAACAAAGGTGCATGCCTAAATCTGCCATTAGTAGTTAATTACAAATTATGGCTTTCATACTTAACTGTTGAATTCTGATGATGAACTGAGCTTCTTATTTTGAAATGTATGGGAAACAAAGGTACATGAACATGCTCATCTGTCTACTTAGCGACTGCAAATATATAAATATACATGAGTCTGCCTGAAGGATAATCCCTTTTTAAGTTTTTTATGTCAAACACTGTGGACCACAAACGCGGTGTGTCCAATCAAGTAAACCTCCTGGTACGTGCTTGACATTAAGGACACATACACTGGTTGACCTGATCTGCTCTCTGTGTTTTATGCTATGTGGATTGTGGAGTATCCAAGTAGTTTAATCATATGTTTCATTCTTTTTTCGATGTGTACAGAGAGGAAGAAGCGTTTGGCAGCCAATGGCAGGAAAACATCTTCTCCAAGGGACATTATTCTGAACCGCCAAAGAGATCACTCAGGGGCACCTACATCTCCATGAAAAATAACGAGGGGGATTGACCTCTTCTTCCTACTTCCTATAACAGGCTCACACATTATTGTGTCGTGATGAATGTGAGAGCTGTTCTCACCGGTAGTTTTGGCAAACGGTGGCACAGCATCTTATGCCTTGTGTTTGCTTCTTCACCCGCCAAATAGCAAAAGTTATGTGCATCAATCTCCTGAAATTTAAAATCTATTGTGTGGGCAGAGCCCTTAATGTCAGATAGGTGCTCCAAAGGTTTTCTGCACAATTATCTCTTGTAATATCTTCAAACAGCTTATATGTCTAAAAGGTTTGAGAGTTTTTCTTTATTTTGAGAAAGTTTCCATAGATCTTGAGGAAGAAGGAACCGGTTCCATGACTAAGACCGCCTGGTTGAAAGTTGCGTCCTGTCTTCTGCTGCCTTTATTGCTAATGTTTTTTCCAAGAGCTACTCAGATTTCTTGTAGAACTTGGATCGGCTGCTGTGCTGAAAATGAAAAAAAAAAAATACATACTGAAATCTCCAACTTCCATTTGCCATTGGTCATGAAGGTGCCACCGCTCACAAGAGACGGTGGTCATCACTAGCAATGGATGATGGTGATTCTAACCAATTACAAGCTGCTAGTTGCCCCAACGCCACCAAGTCCCACGCATGATGCGCAAAGGGACATGGGAGACAAACACTTCGCTTGTGGTTTTTGCTGAGAGACATAATTCACGGCTACGTGTTCTCCTCCAGTAGTAGATATCTCCTCGTGATATTTTGAGACAAGTGCTTCTATTTGTCTTCTTTTAGTTTATCAACAGTGGAATAAACACCCAGTTGCCCTTCTGCTGTAAAACCCCTTGGTATTATACTAATGAACGTTCAATTGCTGCATTTTTGGTCGCTTGTTTTGAACCTCTATAAAACCCGAGTGCTTCTAAAGCATGATTTTCATGGATAATTCTAGTGGGACGTGAGCTATCAAGGACTTGACTCCGGAGGAACCATTTCTTCTCAAGGCCAGACAGGTAAAGCATCAGTAAATAGGTAAAGTTATGCACATGGCAGGCGATCCCTCCCCATCACACCAACTCCTTTATGGAGAGAGAGAGAGAGAGAGAGTCATTGTTCTTCCCCCCTTAGCTGATATCATCTTCATCTTCTTTCACTTTTAGGATGTCATCTTCATCTTCTTTCACTTTTAGGAGGAAATTCAGCGGGTGGCCCCTGGTTGGTTTGGAATCTGCAACTATGGTGCCAACCCACGGAAAAAATCCAGTGATGACGTTTATACGATACTTGTATATACCAAACCGGCCATATTCTAAAATTCTTTGTCTACTTCTATGCTGTTGTGAATCTCTTGGGTATCTAATCGGGTTGCTTATCAAAACTCCTTCTTGACCAACATGTGAACCATTTCTTTTGCTTGCAATACTCTATTTAAACATCACCATCTACACGCTACCTCATACAAGGATCGAGGGTATGGATGCCAACCATTGCACACCGATCAGCTTAATCCATACAAGAATATCTAGCATGTCTAAGCGGATACAATTTTTTCTTTGCAAACAAAGTCAAGAACTAAATTATATTATGAGGACCAAGATTGCAGGCGTGACGAGGTAACCAACGTGGCTGAGTCATTCACTCATTCAACGATTTCTCTACTTCATAAAAAAAAAAAAAAGTTAATGTCAACAAAACATCAAAAGCATCGTTTTAGTCATCCACATTCACATTGAAACAAGACAAAATGTCATCCAAGCTAAGGCCTGCCCAAATGACACGGAATTTTTTCTAATTTTTAGAGCTTCGTTAAATACATAAATACTAAATAAAAATAATTATCTTTTGAAATTGATGTAATTTATGACGTCAGCTGGGAAGAAAGGTGGTGGAGGATCCCGAGCAGCACCCAAGGAAATAGGCATTCAAGCCCAAAGATTCCAACAGATTGCCCCCCTTGGAAGGTAGTCGAACGGCTGCGACGGCGGCTGGGCCCACCTTGGGTATGGATGCACGTAACCGCTAGCGGCGCCAAAAACAGATGGTATCCGCTGAATCTTATCGCCTTCTGCAGTATCCTCCACCGGTTTGCTTACTTTCGTCGCCTTGGGCTGTGGAACCTGACGTGGGCCGGCTGCGACCACCGCCCATCCCATTATCTGTTCGTCCTCTCCAGGCCGTTCCTTTTCCCATTTTATATAGATATATGGAGCAAATGTAACATGCATTATATATAATCTCCTAAAAAGGTAGAATTAACCATACCTTTATATACAAATGTACACCGTTTGATTTTTTACCTTCTTTTGATGGACGTTTCTTGATCTCTATTTTTTTCAACTTAATTTTTACCATCTGATCTATAAAATCAGCAACATGAAAGTTTGTTCTCTGTTGAAGTTTTCAATGAAATAGTGAACCAACCAATGTTTGGTTTTAGACTGCTTGGGTTGTAGAAATGACAGTTACATTGCACAAAAAATTTCGTTCTTCGCATCGGATAGCGTACGTGAGAGTCGGCCGATGTCGACGGAAATGGCACTCGATTATTACTTAAAGACGAAAGAAGTGGCAAACATGACCCCAAGAGGGCAGAGTTAGTTTCTGATCCTAATTTCGAAGAGGAGTTGCTGTCGAAATCTATCCCAATCAGTCGTGATATTTATTCACCTAAAATTTTTGTATGCGTCTTATTTAATAAGTCTTCCGTTCTTTTTCAATTGGTTCAATCTTGTAAACAATTACTTGCTTGGTTTTCATGGAAATTGAAATCGTGAAACTGTAATCGCTCGCCTCCGTCGACCTCCTGGATCTTTTTTTTAAGACGACCTGCATTCCAAAGCTAATTTTAGAAACATCGACGGCAAATTCTGCGCAGGGATGACGGAGGGCGTTAAAAATAATGCAGAGCGGAGTGAAACCACGAGTTGCAGAACACACTTTTTCTGCCATGAATTCTTGGATCCTCCACCACCCGAGAAAAAACCAAAGAAAAGAAAAAGAAACCTACCCCCAAAAGAGATTAATTTGTTGCAGAAAAAGATCGTTGAAGTTGAAGGACGAGGAGAACACAAACAATTGGCCGCCACCCTTCCGATCTCGTGCATCTCGTGGGCAGCAGCCAATGGACTCGATTCTCCTTCGCATAAAATCGCAAAGGTAATAAAATTTGCATTCTAAACAAAGTGGTGCCGTTTCCTAATAGATCTCTGTAAAAAGGTTGCACAGTAAATATTCCAAGCAATCAAGAGAAAGAAACCAAGAAAGAAGTCAACAAAACCCACGCTACCAAAGACTGTTGCTTAGCGGAGGAGGTAAAGGCCACAGGCGTCATTAAACAAAAGATGGAAAAAGAGATTTTTCTTTTCGGGAAGGCGAGGTGTTCTTATCTTGGCCGTAATTAATATTAATACTTTTTTTTTTGGTTACTTTCAATTTTTTTTTATGAGCGATAACTTTATAGCCATCTATTTTATGGAACTTACAACTTTGCCATTAGCGCAAAAGTTATGGTGTGCCAACAAAGAGCAGAAGAGTGAGCCTGTTTATTAAATTATAGTAAAAAGGTAAGCACGTAAATGGAATTTCCTTTTAAAAGAGCCGTCTACATTAGGTAAATGAAATAATACGGTGGTTGGTGAACCACCGCTGGCAAGATACCATGTTTTTTAAGCATTTTAAAGTTACGATGGATGACATTGAAACTATATTAAAGAGATGGTTTTAGTAATATTTTAATATTAGTGAACTGAACGCCAATTAAAAATATGTTTCTTCTCGTCTCCCAACATTCTTCCCCGCATTATAAAGTTTGTTTGGATAAAAACTAAAAGAACAATCATTTTTTCGTTCATCTCAATTTCTTCAATTTTAGAGGGATTGGATTTACATTAAGACACGAGTGCCCTGATTATTAGCATATTTTTTGTTTTAAAAAATGTTTTAAAACCAAGTTTTCACATAACGTGGTGATTACTTAAACACGAATTAAAATGTTTGGGGTAAGTTTCATCTCTAGTTTTTCTTTTTATTCTATCAAAACTTTGCTAGGTGAGCAAATTTGCCAATTTCTACCCAGCGAAGTGCAGTAGAGATTGTCTTGGGATAAGATTCCACGCGATAATAATTGACAAAACTCTATCCTTTAGGGTGCGGCTATAGGCTCGGTCCATTGAGCCCACTTGGCTCTTTATTGACAAGATTGGACTGGAAATAAGGGGGTGGTTCTTGT
Organism: Nymphaea thermarum; assembly: GCA_011799765.1. Lineage (NCBI taxonomy): Eukaryota > Viridiplantae > Streptophyta > Magnoliopsida > Nymphaeales > Nymphaeaceae > Nymphaea > Nymphaea thermarum. The sequence continues at coordinate 199,465 of JAANDH010000161.1, read as the reverse complement.
CGATATGTCCCAAGAGTGCAAATGGTGCACGCTGGATGAGGCCGACCCTTGCTTCACACGCAAGTGCAAACTAATTCTCAATATCAAAGACATTGAGAGTTGAATCCTTAAGTTGCATTTGATACACTCGGATCTTAGATCCAATGATGTGTTAAAATATGAAGCAAGGTGTGTTTGTAGCATGGATTTAAAATCCACCATACATGTTAAAAACAATAGATTTAAGGTCAAATGAGGGTGGTCTCATCTCAAACCAATGAATCCTAAGATTTCAACTTACCTTAGATCTAAGATCCGTAGCGAAACAAACACAACTAAGAGCGTGTTCACGCAACACACTCTCATAAAAACTGAAAAAAAGATTTCCTATTCATTTTTTAAAAAGTTGGTTTGTATTTTTTCATGACACACAATCCAAACACTCAAAAAAAAAAAAAAAACTTTGATAGCAAAAAGTTGTGTTTTGCCTCTTGGAGCGTCATCCAAACACTGCCTAAATGTGCACATTGATATCATCTATGGAATCAAGCAGAACACTTTTTGCACTAGAAGCAACTCTTTCTGTTTTTTCCGCTCTCAGCTCTTTGATGCTTGCAAGAAATCGACCATTCAATTTATATGCAAACAAACAATCAAATAAATATAAGTATAGAACAGCACATGCATGTACACAGGATCCATATTTTCCTAACACGTAGCAAGATCATCGAATTGGATCGATTTGAAGAGCTTCAAAATCTATCATGTCATGATATAATACTAAATTTGCGTGACCGTAGGGATCGAGATGCAGTTAAGACCTGTAACGAGTTTAATGCACCAAATGCGTTCGGTGTCGTGATCTAATAAAGGGATCGACGTAACCAGCAAGTTTATAGACATATGACATTTATCTTAACACAATGAACCAAATGTGGAGTCACATTGATCAAATATAAACATTATTCGTTTTCTTGTGCTTTTTAACATATTTGAATAATGGTAGGTGAATTGACAACAAGAGAACACGTCCCTCATCTAGATTCTCAAATGGGTTTTTTCAAATATTAGATATAAAATAAATTATTATTTTAAAACCTCAAATAAATGAAGGGCATGAGGGGATTCAATTTAACGTCAATAATAGAAGGCACTTATTTGTTAATTTAAAAAAAAAATGGTCCCTACTTTAGCCAATAGAAATTCATAGCCAATGTGGACGCAGAAAAGCTGGCCCACCCTTATCCCCGGAGGGCGAGAGATGGACGAAAAGCCCCATTAGAATTGTAATCATCTACGGCCGTACTAATTTTAGCATTTTTTTAGTATTTTTTCGTCGTCGTATGGACCAATGATTTTTTTTTTTTTTTTCAAGGCGACTTGGTGTTATGTTAATTCGTATAATGTCAAAACAAACTACTTCTTCTCATTTTTCTATAAAGAAGTCACATCGATGCACAAGTCGTTCATTATTTGATGAGAGATTGCTTCAAATTGTTGCTTATTTCTACCATTAATGTGATTGAATGAATGATTTGTTTATAATATTATCTATTATGAACCACAAAGTATGCTTTTTATGGTTTTATTTCACCAAAGTTTGAAGAAATATAACTGAAACGGTGAAAGTTTGAGAATGCAAGGATCGAACCGGTCGGAGCCGGGGCGAAGATCGGCGATGAAAAGGAGGTTTGGATTGGAGGGTAGGAATGTAACTCTGGGAAACGGAAAGGGGGGGAGAAGAAATAGAAATTCCTGGAAAAGGAGACCCGTGAATATAGGTAAGGTTAAAGATGTAACCCTGGTCAATGAATGGTTTGGTTTTGTTATTAGTGGAGGAGCTGTGCAGGCTTTAAATAAGGGGATGGGGGGGCCTGCAATTTAGGCCCTCGTCTGGTTGGGGATTTCTTTGGGGCGTTGAAGGGGAAGAGAGGCGTCTTCCCTTTGTCTTCCTTTTCTCCTCTCTCCCTCCATTGTAGGGCTGGTTCCGCAGGACTCTGTGAAGCCGCAGAAATTGTTCCTTTGATCCAGGTGATTGTCTCTTTCTTGTTGTTTTTGGCTATGGTTTCTTTGTGTTGCATATTTTGTTACTTATTGTCGGCAACTAGAGGAAGGTGATAACTTGTTTGTGCTTTTAATGTTTGGGATTTTCCCTTTTCATCGTCTTCGAAGAGCACCTTTTATTTCTTCTCATACTTGATATCTTGGGTGTTTTTTTTAATCTTTCTGGTGTATCAGATAGTCTGCAACCATGGCGTCCAAGGCGTTGATTCTCATGTTGGTATGTGTCATATCGGCCCTGGCCTGCGCCGCGGCCATGGACATGTCGATCGTGAGCTACAACGAGCGGCACCCGAGTGGCCGGAGCGACCAGGATATTATGAGAATCTATGAGTCGTGGATGGCTAGGCACGGCAAGGCCTACAACGATTTGGTGGAGAAGGATAAGAGGTTCAACGCTTTCAAGGACAACCTGCTCTTTATCGATGAACATAACTCCGGGAATCACTCGTACAAGTTGGGGCTCAATAGGTTCGCGGATCTAACTAACGAGGAGTACAGGAAGATGTATCTGGGTACCAAGATGAGCTTGAGCAGACGGAACGCGAGGCCGGCGAGCAAGCGTTACTCCGTCAAGGAAGGAGAAGAGCTCCCTGATGAAGTTGATTGGAGGGAGAAGGGTGCAGTCACGGCTGTGAAGGATCAGGGCAGCTGCGGTAATCATCACCTCCATCTTCTTGTTCCTTACATTTTGCAGTCAACAAGATGGTTTAGATGTTTGTTGTGCTTAGATCTTAAAACAAATGATAGCCAAGGCCAACTCAAGTTTCAAAGAGTTGTTTGTGATAATTGTAGATAGCCTTATTTTTCATGATTTTTCTAAATCATCACGTACTTTGAGTTTCTTACGTCAATTTACTGAAATGTTTGTTTTAATAGACTACTTCGGCTTCTATCTGTTGTCATCGGTGGATCTGAATTCGATACTGATCCTAGGATCTTAATTTGACACTTGATTTGTTACCTTTTTTTTTTTTTTTTGCTTTTCTTTGTTTGATATGGGGAGAGATACTTGGAGTTCTAGTAAAGCACTTCATCTGTTGTTTCATGTTCTTTTGGTGTTGCCTCATGTTCTCTTTTTGGTGATCCTATTCTTAGGGAGTTGTTGGGCATTTTCTACGATTGCTGCGGTGGAAGGTGTAAATCAGATTGTCACCAATGATCTTGTTTCTCTGTCGGAGCAAGAGTTGGTGGACTGCGATACCTCCTACAACCAAGGTTGCAACGGAGGCCTTATGGATTACGCCTTCCAGTTTATCATAAATAATGGTGGTATTGATACTGAAGATGACTATCCCTACAAGGCCCGTGACGGTTCCTGTGATCAATACAGGGTAATGCATGCTCTATCCAGAACATCTACTTTTTCTGTGTTCTTTTTTGTTTCTCATTGATCGGGAGGTTTTGAATTGCAGAGAAATGCCCATGTCGTTACCATTGATGACTACGAAGATGTGCCTGAGAATGACGAGGCGGCCCTGAGAAAAGCAGTTGCTAACCAGCCTGTTAGTGTTGCCATTGAAGCAGGGGGCAGGGCTTTCCAACTCTATGAATCTGTGAGTTTCCTATCCTGCTTTTTTTTTCCCCGTTTTCCTTTGCGAGCAATTTTACCTAGATGTCTGATTTATTGTCTGTTTGGTAGGGCGTCTTTACTGGGACTTGTGGAACAGAGCTGGATCATGGAGTTACCGCCGTCGGATATGGAACGGATAATGGCGTGGACTATTGGATTGTGAAGAACTCGTGGGGTGACAGTTGGGGTGAGCAAGGGTACATCAGAATGCAGAGGAATGTTCCCGGAACTCTAACTGGCAAGTGTGGTATCGCCGTGGAGGCTTCTTACCCCATCAAGAAGGGACTGAATCCACCTAATCCTGGTCCTTCACCTCCAACTCCAGTGAAGCCACCAACTGTTTGTGACAATTACTATTCATGTCCCGAGAGCAACACTTGCTGCTGCATTTACGAGTATGGCAGGTACTGCTTCGCTTGGGGTTGCTGCCCTCTTGAATCAGCCACTTGCTGTGAGGACCGTTACAGCTGCTGCCCATCAGATTATCCTGTCTGCAATGTGGATGCTGGCACCTGCCTCGCGGTAATCATCCTTTGGTCATGAATTATGGATCATTTCGTTTTATATTTGTTGTTGTCATGTGCTTGCTTTATTAACCTGTTCTTCATTTTGTGATTGATTGTTGAGTTTCTTTGACTACTTGATGCAGAGCAAGAACAGCCCGTTTGGAGTGAAGGCGATGAAGCGTTCTCCAGCCAAACCGTTCTGGTCCTTTGATGCTCGCCGCAGCAGCATCAGAGCTTAGGTGTACTAAGGCACCTGGTTTAATTCCTGATGCTGCCAACTCTTCCCTGTATGAGAAAAGATTGGTCTGTGTCTGCATTTAAGGAAGATGGGATTAGTTCTGGATTCTTAGGTCAATTGAAGATTGTAAATATTTATGAACTAATTTCATATTGGTATAATTGAAGCTTTGAAGTTTATCTTAGTTTTTCTCTCGTCTGCTGATGTGTCAGTTTCATGATTGATAATGAATCACATAAGATGAAAGTGCTGAAAGCAACACTAGTAATCACTTCTTTTCCCTCCCCATGTGCAAAGATGACTAATATGGACGAATTCGATGCCGTCGCATCTTTAACTTATCGATTACTCGTACAGTACGTTTGCTCTTTTCCATTTAACCTGCCGTAGGATAGGCCTTCTCCTTTTATTGATGTACCAAGATAATCAATACGAGATGAAACAAGAAAGAATCAATCAAAGAATGCGAAATGAACAGCAAACTCACAACGATGTAGCAACTTCGCTGCTACTTGTGCAGAAGGCTCGGACCAGACGATTGCGGTTCTCTGCGCAAGCCTCCACATTCCCTCAAGGCCCAGGTTGCAATTCTCTTCATTAGCCTCCACATCTCCCCCTCAAGACCCTGTTGAGGGGGTCTCCTCCCTTCCACCAGAAAGAACTCAAGAGTTTGTTTCAAGAAGAGGTTATCATCAAAACGATAGCCTCGTCTAAGCTGTGAAGGCTCAGAGATAATCTGTTCCCCCTCCCATCTTGTAATTCCAAAAGCTGCCTGTGTCACGACCCAATTTTTGACACCAATTTTTTTTTTTTTTTTTGAAAATAATTGCGAAAGCAAAATTAGGAGGATGTAAATTCATAAACTGTTTGTGGGTTACTCCCTTTGCCGCACCATTTGTCGTTCCGTTTGTATCCGTACTCGTTCCTCCTGAAGGAGAATTCTGCACCAGTCCCTGCATCAATCCCGTCATCATCTGCAAAGTGCTCAAAATGAACGCTTGTTGTTGTTGAATATTTTCAATATGTGTCCCAGCTCCCGTAGAACGAGTCTCCGTATTTCGGCTCCTGGTGCTGCGAGAACCTCTGCCTCTACCTCTAGCACTAACGCTTCCTCCTCTAGTACGAGCCATTGAAACTACACCGTACGGAGGAAAACAAAATATGACAGGTGCATTCGTAAGTAACAATTTACTAGAATTCATACAAACTCAGAAATTCAATATTCACAACAAAACAAAAACACTCTTCTCTAGCAGGCTTGGATGACCTTGCCTCTGCTTGTGATCGACCTTGGCATTGGACATTGACTCTAGACACTATGCTCTGATACCAAAGTTGTCACGACCCAATTTTTGACACCATTTTTTTTTTTTTTCAAAAATAATTGCGGAAGCAACATTGAGTCATGACCAAAACGTAAACAAATGCATTGTATTGAAAATAAAACATTTGGACCTAAACAACTAAAATAACCACAAATCCCAAAACCGACGCAGTGTCTAGTATGCCAATGCCCGTCCATCACAAGACTGAGGTCGTCACCAAAACCATCATCTATCAAGGACTACCTGTAGAGATCGAACGAATGGTCAGAATTCCTCTGAGTATGGGAAAAATACAGCCATGAATGGAACATGGCCCAACAAAATAATACTTAGTTTCGTAAAATGATTCCAAAAAGGCTTTATGAACTACAACCATAAGTTGTTCCAAAACTTTATATACACACACAAGTTACGACTCACTATCAGAACAAAACGAGGTGTGTACAACCTCCAAAATTTCGTAGGCTTCCAACCATGGTTCTCTGACAATGTCATGGTCATCGTGCCGAGCAACAGAAATCCCCGTGGGCACTCACGGGCAGAACAGAATGTCTCTTCACCAGGCGATCCAACGGATCGAGGGCACTTGAAGTGAAGCCTCCTGAGATATCCCAGATCGCCGCTGCAGCAGCATGGCCCCCCTAGGAACCCGGTTTGGGGGACCAGGAGATGTCTCTCTCCCAATACAGCAGCAGTACCCCGGGCCCTTGTGCCGCCCAATACCCTGTGGGCCCTCCAGTACAGACAGAGGAGTGTGCATCAACAGTGAGCTCAGGCGCACCACTACCTCCCGGGACGAAACCAAACACTGGGCAAAAACAGAAAGCTCGCACTCGCATAAACCATCGCATAAAGCCCACGTTTCGCCTTCGAATATCAAAAGTGAGGGTTTCTTATCACTAGACACCGTCTAGTACCTCTCACAGAAACCGCCCTCAGGCTCGGTTTCCCAAACAGAAGCAATAAACCATTTTGTAATTCATAAAGCAAAGTCGAGTAGTAATGTCATAATGCAAAACAAATTAACAATAATCACTATTTCAAAACAAGAGAGTTCAACACCCTTTTTTTTCTAAAATTTAAATAACACAGAAGGTACCACAGAGCATAAACACATAGCAATTCATTTTTCTTTTCTATCGAAATTACAACAAACATATGCAAACCCCCTTTTTGCTATTTCTAAGAACTCGGAGGGTGTTACCTTGC
>JAANDH010000161.1:144028-192119 GCA_011799765.1 Nymphaea thermarum | reverse complement strand
CCATAAGAGATTCATTTTCAGTTTCTCGCAAGAAAGGAAATGGCCTCCTCGTTTCCTTTCCATAGCTTCTTTCTTTTTCATTTAATTGGCAATTTCCATTTCATTTTTGCAGTCATTTAAACCTACCGTTTAGGATTTCCTGCCCATAAAATCATTTCCCATAATTAAGGAAAATTGAAATAAAAACGTGGGTATTACATCCTTCCCCCCTAAAAGAAATTTCTTCGAAATTTGAGCGTACCTTATTGAAATAATTGGGGATAGCTCTTTCGCACGTCGTCTTCGGGCTCCCACGTACATTCTTTGATTCCATGATGTTGTCATTCTACTTGAACTAGTGGGATGGTCTTCTTCCTCAGTACATGCTCCTTTCGGTCTATAATCCGAAGCAGCTTTTCTTCCGTTGTCATGTCCTCTTGCAAGTCAACTTCTTCGTAGTCTATCACATGCGAAGGATCAGGTACATACTTCCTTAGCATCGACACGTGAAACACTGGATGCACATGACTATACTGTGGGGGAAGTGCAATTCGATATGCAACCTCTCCAACTTTTTCCAGGATCTCGAACGGACCAATGTATCTTGGGCTCAATTTTCCTTTCTTTCCGAATCGAAAAACACTTTTGGTGGGAGATATCTTCACAAAGACATGATCTCCTGCTTGAAAAGCCAACTCTCTCCGTCGTTGGTCTGCATAGCTCTTTTGTCGACTCTGAGCAGCCAAAAGTTTTTTTCTAATCATGTTGACCTGATCAGTGTAATGTTGTATTACCAAAGGATCCTCAATCTTGTTGTCTCCTATCTCAGTCCAACACGATGGTGATCTGCAAGGTCGGCCATAGAGAGCTTCAAATGGAGCCATTCCGATGCTAGAGTGATAACTATTGTTGTAGGCAAATTCGGCCAACTTTACATGCTTATCCCATTCGCCCTTCCATTGCAACACACAAGCTCTTAACATATCTTCAAGAGTTTGGATGGTTCGCTCGGATTGCCCATCTGTTTGCGGATGAAATGCTGTACTCAGTTTCAATTTTGTTCCCAACGCTTCTTGTAACCTCCCCCAAAACTTGGATGTAAATCTCGAATCTCTGTCAGAGATGATTGATTTGGGGATTCCATGCAGTCTCACAATTTCATCAACATACAATTCAGCCAAACTTTCAAGGGATTGAGAAATCTTAATGGGAAGGAAATGTGCCGATTTAGTTAGACGATCCACCACTACCCAAATAGCATCGTGTTGTCGTCGAGTACGTGGTAACCCCACTATGAAGTCCATCGTGATGTCTTCCCATTTCCATTGTGGAATCTCTATTCGTTGCATCAAACCTCCTGGTTTCTGATGTTCTACTTTAATCTGTTGACACACCAAACATCGTGAGACGAACTCAGCGATCTCTTTCTTCATTCCTGGCCACCAAAAGTTTATCTTTAAATTTTGATACATCTTTGTGCTTCCCGGATGTATGGTGTATCTTGTTTTGTGTGCCTCTTCTAGCAGCTTATTTTTCACCTCTGGATCATTCGGAACCCACAATCTACCGTTGAACCATACAGATCCATCGTCATCTTTAGAATAAAGAGTTTCCTCTATGTGACACTCGTGCATCAACTTTGCATAATCATGACTTTGTTTTTGTTTCTCGATAATTTCCTCAAGAAACCTATCTCGAATTATTCCCGCACACTTCACTTTTCCATCATCATCTCGTAATGGATGCCATTGCTCAAAGTCTTCTACCAAATTCCGTGTCTGCATTAACAATCCAGCAGCTTTAGTAGGCATCTTTCGGCTAAGTGCATCAGCTACCACATTGGCCTTTCCTGGATGATATTTTATCTCAAAGTCATAGTCTTTAAGATATTCCAGCCATCTCCTCTGTCTTAGATTCAATTCCTTCTGCGAGAATAAATATTTGAGAGATTTGTGGTCAGAAAATACTTCAAATTCCACACCATAAAGGTAATGCCTCCATATCTTTAACGCAAATACCACTGCTCCTAACTCCAAGTCATGTGTTGGATAGTTCTTCTCGTGTTGTTTCAGTTGCCTAGAGGCATATGCTATAACATTGTCATTTTGCATAAGCACTGCTCCATAACCTGTTCCCGAAGCATCGGTATATACCACAAATCCTTTCCTCCCATTTGGCAGTGTTAGAATTGGAGCACTAGTCAAACTGTCTTTCAACATCTGAAAACTCTTTTGACAGTCCTCTGTCCATGTAAATTTCACTCCCTTCCGTAGCAGTTTAGTCATTGGGGTTGCAATCTTCGAGAAATCCTTAATGAACTTCCTGTAGTAACCTGCCAAACCAAGAAAACATCTGATTTCTGTTATATTAGTTGGTGCATTCCATTGTTGTACAGTTTCTACCTTGGCCGGATCAACTGACACTCCCTCCTTAGAGATTATATGTCCCAAAAAATTTACTTTGTCTAGCCAAAACTCGCACTTGGAATACTTGGCATACAATTGATTTTGTCTTAATATTTTCATTACTAACTCTAGATGTACCGCATGCATTGCTTTGCACTCTGAGTATACTAGCACATCGTCAATGAACACTATAACGAATCGGTCTAAGTACTCATGAAATATTCGATTCATGAGACCCATAAAAGCTGCGGGTGCATTGGTGAGTCCGAAAGGCATCACTCGAAACTCATAATGCCCATAACGTGTGCGAAATGCTGTTTTGGGAATATCTTCTTCCTTAATTCGCAATTGATGGTATCCCGACCTCAAGTCTATTTTAGAAAACACCTTTGCTTCCTTTAATTGATCGAACAAATCTTCAATTCTAGGCAATGGATATTTGTTCTTGATTGTAACCTGATTCAACATTCGATAGTCAATACATAACCGCATTGATCCATCTTTCTTCTTCACAAACAAGACCGGTGCTCCCCAAGGTGGCACACTTGGACGGATGAATCCCTTGCTGGCCAAATCCTGGATCTGTTTCTTTAATTCTTCTAGTTCTGCTGGTGCCATTCTATATGGAGCCTTAGAAATAGGTGCAGTTCCTGGTATCAACTCGATGCCGAACTCCACATCTCGTACATGAGGCAATCCAGGTAAATCTTCAGGAAACACGTCTGCGTAGTCCTTCACCGTATGCACCTCACTGATGGGTTTTAATTTCTGCTCGATTGCATCCATGCTAACCAAATATGCAGTGCACCCATTTTCCATGTATTTTCGTGCCTTAACTGCTGAGACAACCAACTTTCTTTGATCTTGGGGTGTTTTTACCCTAAACTCAATCTTTTGACCATTTTCCAATTGAATTTTCAGCTTCTTCCTTCTACAATCTATGGTCGCATAATGATGGTATAACCAATCCATTCCTAGGATTACGTCGTACCCCATCATATTCATTACGACCAATTGTGCTGGTAATAAGTGTCCATGTATTTCTATTTTCACATTTTCTAAATATGTTCTACAAGTGTCTTTGTCTCCCATGGGCGTAGCAACTAGCAATTGATAAAGCATATTCTTTCTTTCTATCTTTAAAAGTTCAGCAAAACTCTTAGAAACAAAAGAGTGCGATGCTCCAGAATCAAACAAAACATGAGCCCAATGAGATTGTACAAGAAGGGTACCTTCAATCACGTCACTGGGTTTCAAATCTTCAACTGTTGTCGCGTAAACTCTCCCAGGTGCCTTCCTTTCTGCTGGTTGGTTGGTTGTACCTTGCTTCTGCTCTGCCTCTTTCTTCTTTGGGCACTCACGAATAAAATGTCCTCGCGTTCCGCAATAGAGACATGCCCCGACTTCTCTGTAACATGGTTTACCCGGGTGTTGGCGATGACACGTGGGACATTCATCGTTCTGCCTAGATGTTGACGGCCTTTGTCTCTTGAATCTGTCCCCTTGGTTCACCCTGTCACTGCGCCTTCTCTTGAACATGTCTGGCCTCGACTTGAGTTGCAGAAATTCACTCCTCCTATCTGTCTCATGCGTCCTGTTCGAGTCCTCTTCAAAACGTGTGGCCATGTCGATAGCGTCGTCTAGATCTCTCGGGCGACTACCCATTGCTTCTCTCCGCAACCCGTCCTTAAGTCCTATGATGAACTTATGTGCTCTATCCGCCTCAGCAGTATACACATGGGGGCAATATTTTTCCAAATGTCTGAATTTAACAATGTATTCATGCAGACTCAGACTCCCTTGTTGAAGTTCCAAAAATTCTTAAATTCGTTTCTGCCGTGTGAAGGCTGGGATGTAAGCACGCGTAAAGGCTTCCTTAAATTCTCCCCAAGTCGCTTCGTGATTTGCAAATCTCACTTCATGTTGGGTCTGCCACCAATCCTCGGCATCTTCTTTCAGCATAAACGTGCCATATTGAACATTTTTGTTATCAGGTACACTCAGAGTGGTAAAAATCTTCTCAATGCCCCTTATCCATGCTTCGGCATCGTCAACAGTGCCTTTCCCATGAAAATTAGGAGGATGTAAATTCATAAACTGTTTGTGGGTTACTCCCTTTGCCGCACCATTTGTCGTTCCGTTTGTATCCGTACTCGTTCCTCCTGAAGGAGAATTCTGCACCAGTCCCTGCATCAATCCCGTCATCATCTGCAAAGTGCTCAAAATGAACGCTTGTTGTTGTTGAATATTTTCAATATGTGTCCCAGCTCCCGTAGAACGAGTCTCCGTATTTCGGCTCCTGGTGCTGCGAGAACCTCTGCCTCTACCTCTAGCACTAACGCTACCTCCTCTAGTACGAGCCATTGAAACTACACCGTACGGAGGAAAACAAAATATGACAGGTGCATTCGTAAGTAACAATTTACTAGAATTCATACAAACTCAGAAATTCAATATTCACAACAAAACAAAAACACTCTTCTCTAGCAGGCTTGGATGACCTTGCCTCTGCTTGTGATCGACCTTGGCATTGGACATTGACTCTAGACACTGTGCTCTGATACCAAAGTTGTCACGACCCAATTTTTGACACCAATTTTTTTTTTTTTGAAAATAATTGCGGAAGCAACATTGAGTCATGACCAAAACGTAAACAAATACATTGTATTGAAAATAAAACATTTGGACCTAAACAACTAAAATAACCACAAATCCCAAAACCGACGCAGTGTCTAGTATGCCAATGCCCGTCCATCACAAGACTGAGGTCGTCACCAAAACCATCATCTATCAAGGACTACCTGTAGAGATAGAACGAAGGTTCAGAATTCCTCTGAGTATGGGAAAAATACAGCCATGAATGGAACATGGCCCAACAAAATAATACTTAGTTTCGTAAAACGATTCCAAAAAGGCTTTATGAACTACAACCATAAGTTGTTCCAAAACTTTATATACACACACAAGTTACGACTCACTATCAGAACAAAACGAGGTGTGTACAACCTCCAAAATTTCGTAGGCTTCCAACCATGGTTCTCTGACAATGTCATGGTCATCGTGCCGAGCAACAGAAATCCCCGTGGGCACTCACGGGCAGAACAGAATGTCTCTTCACCAGGCGATCCAACGGATCGAGGGCACCTGAAGTGAAGCCTCCTGAGATATCCCAGATCGCCGCTGCAGCAGCATGGCCCCCCTAGGAACCCGGTTTGGGGGACCAGGAAATGTCTCTCTCCCAATACAGCAGCAGTACCCCGGGCCCTTGTGCCGCCCAATACCCTGTGGGCCCTCCAGTACAGACAGAGGAGTGTGCATCAACAGTGAGCTCAGGCGCACCACTACCTCCCGGGACGAAACCAAACACTGGGCAAAAACAGAAAGCTCGCACTCGCATAAACTATCGCACAAAGCCCACGTTTCGCCTTCGAATATCAAAAGTGAGGGTTTCTTATCACTAGACACCGTCTAGTACCTCTCACAGAAACCGCCCTCAGGCTCGGTTTCCCAAACAGAAGCAATAAACCATTTTCTAATTCATAAAGCAAAGTCGAGTAGTAATGTCATGATGCAAAACAAATTAACAATAATCACTATTTCAAAACAAGAGAGTTCAACACCCTTTTTTTTCTAAAATTTAAATAACACAGAAGGTACCACAGAGCATAAACACATAGCAATTCATTTTTCTTTTCTATCGAAATTACAACAAACATATGCAAACCCCCTTTTTGCTATTTCTAAGAACTCGGAGGGTGTTACCTTGCAATTTTACATTAAATCTCTAGTTTTCACTGAAAATAACTATTGCGAGCCTCTTTTTGAAAAGTTTTTCAGCAAAAGTGTTGCGGGAAGAAAGTATAAAAATTATAACAGCTTATTTGTAAATTTAGCTAATTAGGTGGACCCGCTTTGAAAATTTTTAAATGAATATAAATTTCTTCACGCCCAACCTTCCTCTCATTTTCTCGCTGGTTTTCTCTCTCCTCACGGGAGTGCCTCTTCCTCGTCTTCTTCTCCCGCGACGGACGGTGGTGTCTCCTTCGTCTCCAGTGAGAACAAACCAGAGAGAAATCTCTCTGTCCCGCGCTAGGTCTCCTTCTTCGCCTCCTGGTATTGCCGACGGTGGCTTCCACCGTTTCTCAACAACCCAACCCTAGTTCGACAGGTAGAGAGAGAGTTGTCTTCCTCTCTCGTTTTTCCCTGGTGTGTAACAGACAGAGGAAAGAAGGATCTCGGTGAATCCTTTCTCTCTCAGTCGACGGGGAGAAGGGAGGGCCTTCAGCCGTTCCTATGTCCATCGGCAGTGGCAGAAGAGAACAGGAATGCGAGGGCAGAACTACTCGACCCATCCTCAGTTTCTGTTGGCGAGGGAGAGTTGAAGGTAGGTTCCACGGAAATCGACGGTGGACTGGTTGAGGGCAACCGGCCTGTCACGGTATTCCCCCTCTGGAGGTTCTCTGGTAATGGCCAGAGTGTAGAAAAATACGAATACGAACCCCCTTATCTTCGTTATGTATGCTTTGGTCTTCGGTCTAAGGTCGACTCTGGACTGAGTTTCTCAAGAAGGGAATAACAAAAGTAAACCAGAAGATACAACCTAGACAGACGATCTTTACTCCTCATACATAGCATAATACAGAAACCTGATCAACATGCCTTACCTCTCATGTTGGTATCTAGCATGCTTCATCTCAAAAAAAACAGAGATATTTAGAACTAAGCGCATGATATTTCAATTCCAGCAATCAATAACTCATGCATAGATTCATACTTAGGCATACACATACTTAAATGTACGTGTATATATCTATACAACATCCAAAAATATAGGCTTCATGCTACAATCATAACTGAATATCCCCATACCTGTTAATCCATATGATTTTTCCAGCAACGACCCCCTTTTGGCTTCTTGATCCTTTCCCCGCAACCACAAACCGATGAAAGCAACAATGAAGACCTCTTCTTCACGCTCCCCTTCTTTCTCTCAAATTCTCAATCGTTGAGTTTTCTCCTTTAAGAATGCAATAAAGGAATGGTCATGAACTGTAAAATGAGTTTAAATAACCCACAACCAGACCTCCCTTCTTGCCATAAGAGATTCATTTTCAGTTTCTCGCAAGAAAGGAAATGGCCTCCTCGTTTCCTTTCCATAGCTTCTTTCTTTTTCATTTAATTGGCAATTTCCATTTCATTTTTGCAGTCATTTAAACCTACCGTTTAGGATTTCCTGCCCATAAAATCATTTCCCATAATTAAGGAAAATTGAAATAAAAACGTGGGTATTACAGCCTGCCTCTGATTCTACAGGAAGCAACTTGGAATCCCCAAGGGGTTCCAGTTCTCGACCTTTCAACAGAAAATGATTCAACAACAGTGTGAATGTGCATATCAGAAACCGGCGAAAAAGTCCATCCCAAACGGTAATGGTGGAGGCTGTTGGCCATCCCTTCAAGCTATTAGTAAGTTGAAGACTGAAAGCGTTATAAAAGCTGGCATAGAAGCCCTAAGCTGATAAGAGTTAGTGCAATATGATAAAAACCTTCAAAGGGAGCATAAGATTTTCTTCTACGCTGCATGTATACTTGTAGGGCTACATTTGTTTAAACTCCTGTTTTGACTGCATTCATAATCTTTGCTTCATTTGATTCGCCTTTTTCTACGAAAGGCAATCAAACTTAAAGCGAAGAACTTCAAAATTTTCTTAGTGATCATACAACTTTTACCTTTAGAATTGAAGGGAAAAAGTCGGAGGATAGACCCGACTGTACCCTTGTAAGAGACCGAGCAACCAATCAACGAAACTTTTGTGACCCACCTTACAATATAAGCAGAATGCTAGCATCTGTCTTGTTGATCATAAATGATAAAATCACCTGCAACTTATTTGCTGGTACCAGACACGAGACCAGTGGCGAACACCTCTTATCCTGAAAGCTTTCTACTTATGGGCCCTTTGTCTGTAAGCTGATGCATTTTTAAATTGAGAAAACTGTATTAACAGCAAGGTTTCTACTTATGGACCCTTAGTCTGTAAGCTGATGCTTTTTCCGATTGAGAAAACTGTACTAACACCAAGAAATGGCCGCAGTAGAAAATTGGTAGGTAGAGCCGCTTCATCTGTTAACTCGGATGATAACATCACCACCGTCAGCTATGGTGATCAATGATCGCCATCGAATCTGCTGTTATTAATGCCATCAACCAAATCTGAATTGGGGTTGCAAGGTGTAGCTTGCTGGACGGACCTACCGGCTGAGCAGACAGCGCAGTGGTTCCTGCTAGTGTAAAGGCTCCACCATATCAGAAATGTAATGCAGGACACCAGTACAGTCATGCTCAGAACTAACGAGGGAGATTGGAGGAGCCAAATTGAGGGCGGTAGTGATGGAGTCAATGGGACCTCTCAATACAATGAATCGGATTTGCAGTCACTAAAGAAAGTAAAATGATGTAAAGGATGGCCGGCAGCTGAAGAAAGGCATCTTCTTTCTGTCATTCCGGAAAGGAATTTTCGCAGATACTGGAATCCCAACAGTCACACATGGAATCCGTTTAATGAAACACCTGTATTGAACTAGAACCTGTTTTTGGCTTCCATTTTTACTGTAAATACTTCACTTATTTTTGTGCAATACAGGTAGGGGCCTACCCACCAAGCAGCTTTCTCCGGCATTGGGGTTGCAAACGGGTGGCCTGGAAAGAAGTTTTGTCATTTTATCCATCTTAGATTCAAAACATCTATAAATAAATACACACATTACATGAATTAAGCAAGTATAAAGACTTTGTGAACTCATTATCGCCTTTCTTAGAAATTCTAGTTCCTTTGAAATTGTGGCCAACATGAACAATTAGAAGAAACTATATGCTTCATTGATGGCCTTAAGTAGTAGCTTCTCGGCACGCAACAGTCTACGAGTTAATGAAAGTCGAGTTCAACCGTAAGGTGTATTGCTGTTTGCAAAAACCCAAATTAAAAATAGGGAAAAAGAGTCTTCTGACAAACAGAGACTATGCAGACTGCCAACAAAAAAAAGTGGGCTTGCCCGACAATAAACCACGCCGGGCTTGGGCTTTCATCTCTTGAGATATCCCTAACCAGTTCATTCATCTCTCTGCAACTGTTCCACCTCTAGAATACATGGCTGTGCTTCGGGTGAGTGGAAGGATTAATCTCACTACCCACTGAGAGACAAAGTTCTCCGCCTTCTCCTTGCCCTTTACAGTAGAAAAGATCTCAAATCAGAGCTGAAGTTCTTGAGATCTGCGCTGCTTCGTGCTGCTGATGGCCTCTTTTGGTTCACACAGTAGATTCCATGTAGCAGGAAACAAAAGTAGCGGTTGGCGCAGATGGGTATGTTTCATAAAGAGAGAATGAGGAGACATTACAAATGCTCCAGCTATTAAAACCATCTGGAAGACCACAGAACTAAAAAGTTAGTATTTCTAACGCATTTTCCTCTTCTATTATGTTCAGGACGCATGGTTATGCTTGCGATATGAGTCGTCAAGAGACTTTGAGCTTGGTGTTCTTCATGTATGAGGACTGAAAAGGAGTCTGAAGCAAAATCCAAGACTACCAATAGTGATGTAAGATTTGGATCTGGTTAAGAAGACCACCAATAGAGATGTGAGGTTTGGATTTGGTTAAAATGTAGCTTTACTAAGCTAAGTCACCAGACTCTTCTATTTTACTGCCGCACCAGAGCTCGCATCGAGTCGGGTGCGCACCGGACATGGGTGCGGCTCCGACTCACACCCGAGCCCAGTTTGGAATGTCATATTACTAAATTACTTATATAATATATGTTGTTTTGATATTTTCCTATGCAATACAATTATTCAAGTATGTTATATACATTAATAACTAAATTGTAATAATATATTCTGTTATATATATAATAAATTAAATAATAATAATAATAATAAAATACTCTCATTGCACCGCCGCACCTAAATTTTTTGGGATGTGTCGTTCAGGCACCCGCACCCACACCCTGATTATTGGTGTCGTGTGCAAGGCAACAGATCGAGTTGGTTAGTGAATCCTAATCCATTTTCTTTGGGCTTGATCCAACTGAAGAACAATTATGGATATGAGTTCGCTTATCAATTGGGTCATATGTAGGGGCTTTATGCGGCAAAAACAAAAGCAAAACAGAAAATATCCTACGTTTCTTGCTTTCTTTTATTATTCTATGATATGCAGGGCAATTAACATTAATGCTACGCAGACTCTTATTAGATGATGCCAAAAAAAGCACCTCAATTTCTTAGAGTTTTTAGTTAGTCGTCAACATCAAACTCAAAAGTCTGTGTCCAACTTCTTGGACAGGTGAAAAAAATCTCTTGTTGGTGGATAACTTCTTGGAATTTAAAGAAACAAAAAATAAAAACTAAAACCATTTTTGTGGACCAAGTTCAAGTTGGTGTATGTCGTCTTCTGTGGCCTAAGATAGCTCTGGTTAGTTGTTTGGATATGGCACTTCAAAAGTGGATCTGGATATCAATCTATATAAGATCTAGAGATAGGTGTCTATCTACATCCGTATCATGTCCGGTAAAAAAGAGTCGAAGGACTCTTCAGGATCATTTCGAGACTTGGGTAGACCTCTGGTACATTTGTTAACTGTAATTTTAAAAAATAGCACTTATAAAAATCAAACTGATGATTAAACTTTCACTCACTGGCTTGATCTTAAGAACCTTTGTTGTTAAAACATAAATTGGTAATTGAAGAGAAAACGAAACTGTTGTCTTCAAAAGCAAAGGTTTCCGCGTATCTGGTGTCATCGTGATATAAAGTTTTCAGTTCCTCGGTAGGCGATCTGGTTTGTGATCCAAATCCATTCGAGCGACACACGTGCGCATGGCACGTTCGAAGCTCCTATTAAACATCACACTTCCGCTCTTGGCAGACATTAATTCTCTTCCTCATTTTGCTCCCTTTGCATTGCATCACAGAGCGGGAGGGAGAGATCCAATGGCGGAGGAGAAGCAGCCTGTGGCGGAGGAGAAACCGTCGTTAATGGCGTCGTCGTTACCTTCGTTCAACATATGGCCGCCGAACCAGAAGACGAGGGACGCGGTGATCCGGCGACTCGTCGAGACCCTCTCCTCCCCCTCCGTCCTCTCCAAGCGCTACGGCGTCATGGACACCGAGGAGGCCGCTTCCACCGCGAGGGTCATCGAGGAGAAGGCCTTCCTCGCCGCTTCTGACATGCCGCCGGCTGAGGCCTCCGACACTGCCGCCGACGACCCCGTCGCCCGGGGAATCGAAACTCTCCAAGTCTACTCTAAGGAGATCAGCCGGCTCGTGCTCGACGCCGTCAAGTCCAGAGCCTCCTCCAGCGAAAATCCGCAATCTTCACCTCTGGCGGATGACGTCGCCGCTCCTAGTGAGGATCCTTCTCAACCTTCTCCGGTTTTCTCTGAATCTTCTGAAAATTGAGCGGTTCCCCTCGATTTTTAGGGTTTCCTAATTTTGATGTTTATGTAAATCAGTGTTGTAAACGAGGTCGTGGTGGTTTCTTTCTTCTCCTTTTCATGTGTGAGAAAAAGAAAATAAGGAGGGCGAGATCTCGTCTTCCGTTAAGAAGTATTAGGTCCTGCCACTATTGCAAACTATTTTGAGGTTCTTTTTGCTATAGATCCAATGGTTTCGATGCGATTAGAGAAGTAATGATTTTTCTGGGAAAAATTAGCATGGTTCAATCTGTTTTCGATTGATCTGTTCTTCCTGCACTATGCATTGTTTAGATCTATCTTGCGCCTTTTCTTGTAATTGAGTTCCCTCGAATTTGCGTGGGGAGTGAACAGAATGCAACTCCTTATTCAACGCATCGTGCTGCCACTGATCATTATCGTCTCTTTGCGTGGAAAAAGGAACTACATGGCATAGGACCAGATTCTAATGCTTTAATGGACTAGAATGCTGATGCTACTTAAGTTCCATTTCCGTTAGAAAAGTAACGAAAGTACTTTACTTTAGAAAAGGTCCAATCCGCATATGTGGGACGCACTTCCTTTGCATTAGCATCTGTATTGTTTCTCCTTCCGTAGGTCGCTCGGTGAAGAAGCTGCTAGCAAACGATCTAATATCAGCCAGTACAGGTTATCTCAGTTCCTTGTCACTTTATTTCCACGGAAATAATACCACCGTGCTTTCAAGTGCTTGTTTTATGTATATGTGAGCACGATCATTGATAGACCCTTTCAGCAATTGACATTTGATTTTCATAGACTGATATTCTTGAGTACCCTGAGATTGTGTGTTTTTATACTCTTATGGGTCCACTAGTGTTGGTCGTGCTTCAGAAGAAAATTCCTGTACTTTCTAAATGCTTCATCTTGTCGCTTTCAAGCACCACGTCTGATTTTTAATTCAGGCTGTGGTGTGCTTGTGAACAAATTGACATGGTAGATTTAGAAATTTAGCTGTTAATGGGATGGATACAGGGTAAATAAAATTCTATTGCGATAACCTTAAAAAAATATAAAAACACACAGACAGATAGACAGATATGGATGCAGAGTAAAATAAAACTCTATTGCCACAACCTGAAAAAAATATAAAAACAGATATATATATATATATATATATATATATATATATATAGTCTTTAGCAACGATTTATACTCTTTTTTAAATTGTAACTTATCCGGAACACTGCAGCATTTATATATATATATATATATATATATATATATATATATATATATATATATATATATATATATATATATAAATGTGTGTTGAACTTATTCATTAATCTAGAAACTTCTGCTTATTTGATGTTTATGTGATATATAACCTAGGGGACTGATTTTTTTTATGGGTTAAAAGGAGGGCTCATTTGAAAATCTATTCAATAAGGATCAACTTGAATTCTGAGAACAGGAGAGGGACATTCTCAGAAGGCTGAGTAATGTTGAGAGAGGAAGGGGCTTGCACGTTCTACTTGTTATTTCACTACTTTGATTTCAGGGTGGGTGCTACCATTGGACTTAGAAACATTTTTTGCACTTTTTTTTGTCGGGGTGGGAACTTTCCACCCTGATACAAAGTGCTTTATTACCACTGCATTGATGTTTGATAGCATGTCATAAGCACAAGTTTTCTGTTTATTCAAATTTTGAAATTTGTTCTCCACACAGTTGAAACGATTTCTTTTAACAGTTAGAACTTATGGCCTTATGTTGGATTCCTAGATGGAGGAAGCAGCAGCTGTTACTCAATAGCACCTTGATCTGCTATGTCTTTCTCTTGACTCAATGATCCTCGGAATGTATAGTAACCATTAGATGACAAATTAAATGGTTATAAATGAGCTTGATAGAAGCTGGCTTTGGATTCTCATGTATTAATTGGGAGTGAGATTGATCTTGAGCTTGTCTTTTGCTTCAATTTCTTTATAAGATTCGGAGTTAACGAGCACTGAAATGAACCTACCTTCTTTTTCTTCCCAAATTGCAACATGCAGAATCCTTATGTTTGGGGTTACATGCATAACGTTGTCGTTATTTATTAGAACTGTTGTCATTACTATTATTTATTGCATATTATGGCTAATAGATTCTATGTGTGCTGACCATCATGAATTGTTCCTTCGTCCACTCCTTGCAGCTGTGAAGTTTTTTCTATAAGCCATTTGCCTCTAAATTCCTTGTCTTTTTCCCCTCGGCCTCTTCGCCTTTTAATTTCCTCATGCCGTTCTTTCCTATTCTTTTACCAGGAACAGCATTATGAGAAGGGCTAGTTTAATCTCTATTGGAATTGGGAATGTACTTATTGATTTGGTTTCATAATAGGAAGATCTAATGTCGGCCTTTGCTTTGTGTCTTTTTGTTTCTTAAGTGAGGACTTCTGGACCTTTTCTATGGCTTGTTTTCCTCTGGTTGTCTCCATGAAGCTTCTTGTTTTTCTTCTTCTTTGTCTTCTCTCTCTACCCTTTCCTCTGCACCCCCCTCCCCCCCACAAAGACAAAAAAAAATAAAAAAAACTGCCTATCTTTACACCACTTCTCAAAGTTTTGACTTAATCTGCTTGCTTCGTTTATGTTTTTCTTTAAATTTTAACATTTAGAACTTTCAACGGATTATTTCTTGGATTCTTGTGTGCATTTAAGCAGAGATTCTATTGATGAAATCAAGAAGCGGACATATGGGGGGGATGCATGACCGACGTCAGGATTCCATACGTGCCTGTGTATGGGTTTGTTTGTAGCCAAAAAAGTTAACTCCCGTCTTCAAAGACTGACTTGGAGAAGATAGTAATCGCAGTAACAACTTGTGCTCGTAATTTGAATATAAAGCGATCAGATCGCACTGTCAAGTGAAACTTGAAAGTAGACTTGGTTTTGATGTCAGGAAATGCAGCCTTTTGAAGACAGCAAAGCATTGATCATGCTTTAACGAGACAAAGTCGGTGAAGAATCAAACGTTAAAGAAGTATCCCTTGCAATTGCAAAATTAACAAATCTACTGTCCAACAATTTTTTTCCTTCATTTTGCGTTACACAAGCATGGCACAGGCAGACACAGACACTGTAAACAGCATGTCTCATAGTTAGTAGTTAGGCTTCGCACGGCAGGTTATTTGTAGCTTCTCAATTTGGAGTTGAATCTAAAAAACGTTGGGGAGGTAGAAGCCAGAAAAGCCAAACCTCCTGGAAGATGTGAAAAATACTTCTCTTGCTTGGTCCATGAGTCCATCTATTCAATGTCTGCCTATTTTTGAGCAAAACACTCTTTTCCAGAGAGCCTGTGGTATGGGTTTGACTAGCTAGGATCATATGATCCCATATTTGCATGTGTCTTCTTGGTGAGGTGAGACTTTAGCAACAAAAACAGAACGGAATTTCTCTGCGCCGACAGTCTGTTCTATTTCGTAATCATTGTGAATGGTATGAAGTATGTCAACCAAGTGAATGGTATGAAGTATGTCAACCAACTCAAGTTGAGGCCACAAATATCCCGAGGTTCTACGTGACTACTGTACCATAGAAAATGCAGGTCTTTGACACTGTTTTTACAGTTGAGCGATGGGCCAATGAAGCTGTCATCATTCTTACACGACTCACCAGGGTCCTCTCTGCAGGACCTTTCTCAGAGCAAGTAAATTACTGAGGCCGCGACGACAAATCACCAAGCAAGGTGAAGAGAAGTAGCAGATTACAGATACCAGCTGACATAATAAGGAAAACTGAGTTCTTTAGCAAATTCCAATCGCAGTTAGTGTAGTATTTGCAGCAATTGTGCCGTATTTCAGCTTTTCAGGGTCATTCAGCAAGTTCTATTAATGTTGATAATGGTCACTGCCCATGTCACAGAAGCCCCACCACCTGCCAAACCGCAGTTTGAAAATTTCAACCAGCGGACTTGAGGTGTGGGTGGGCGGAAGCCTACCCAGGCCTTTTCCGGAGCTTATTTAAGTTATTTTTGAACAAGTTTGAAAGAGCCCCCCAATGTTACCTCTTGATAAGAGTTTGAGTGGGGGCTTCGGCCTATTTATGGACAACGGGAAACCCCACCCACCCACAATGAATCTGCAAAATCCCTTGCTTGGCTATCCTAAACTCACGATATACACCTCTGGTTTGGGCCTTTGAAAGGAGTAACACCCACCAAATGAAGGTATCCAAACTATGAATGGCCAACGGCGACAACCTGTTCCACACTGTCAACTTTGTCGGGTCTATCTCTTTCAAACACCATCTCACCAACATCCTTTTTTTTAGAAACCTTTGGGTCTAACTCTTTCTAACACCGTCTCACAGAGTTTTGTCTAGAAAAGATATGGGGGAAAACTGAGTCTCAAACCCGGGTAAAAATAGCGTTAGAAATCTCTGCTGATCTTTCAGGACATTGGTGAGGTAAACCCAGCTTCATGGTGGTGTTCGGTAGCGACTCTATCTTCTGGTTGAGCGGGTGGTAGTCCCACCCTAGAAGAGGGTTAAAAACTTATCCCTTGCCTTTGGGGTCCAAAGCTGTTGTCGGGATTTGGAGTGGAGATGATGCTAACAAGTGGTAACTCCACCTCTCATAAAGAGGGTCAAAACATACTTCAAGGTCCAAAGCTGTGTAAGGTTTGAAGCGGAGTATTAGATAATACATGCCTTCAGGGTCCAAAGCTGTGTCGGGGTTTGAAGTGGAGATAATATAGCATCATAGTCTCGGCCCTAACTTAGCTTAAAGAGTCCGGATTGTCATCTTGTCCGCTCTCATTCTCAGATGCCTTGAATAGTGAAGCTTGGATTTGTAGCTCGGCCAAAAGATTTTGGAAGACCTGCGGATGGGAGACGATGCATGCATGGTGGCGATGGCCGATGAGCAGTGGAGAGATGTAGGGAAGAGTGGCGACACGACAGAGACCAGATTGGGCACAGCGTCCTTCCATCCTTTGACGAACCCCAAGGGCCAACGGACGTGCTCTTGGGAGCGCCGTCGATGGGGACAGCGGCTGTGGAAGGTGTGAGCTCGATGGCCACGGAGGCACGGGACTTGCACCACCGAGCTCGGCCACGGTTTTACCTGCAACGGATATTAGTTTTTTATGCAACTTGTCACCTGGCAAGATGTAGGCGCCTGTCTCAAAAGCTTGGGGAAGGAGAACGCATCCAAAGCAGGAATATCTTCTTTGATAAAGCCCAAAAAGCAAGCTCTTTTCTACTTGCATTTTGTTCTCTCCATCAATACGATTTATTATAATAAATTTGGTTCTCCATTTGTTTAATGCCACTAGCATCAAATATGTGGATGTGTGAGTTTTTCGAATTCTGAAACATGAAATGTTTCTAAAGTATAAACTAGGAAAACGGGTTCCTAACTTTTTCTCTTTTAGTGGATGTGTGAGAGAGAGTAGGAATGCCAATGGGTTCAGGTTATCTGCGTAACCGAATCTGGGTTTGAATCCAAAAAGCCTGAAGAAAGTCTGCCCATTTGCCCCATCTAAATATATGATTATATGAACTACTTATTCAGATGCAGAACCTGGATATCAATCTGATTGTGAGCAAGAGGGTCAATCCCACCGCCTGAGTGAAGCCCGAAGGCCCCTCCCATTCCCCTTGCCTTTGGGGTCTTGAGCTGCGTTGGTGTCAGTGATAGAACATGACACCCTTCAACTTGGATGTCGCGTTCTGCCACCTTAAGACATAGGAACATAACGCCCACGAGATATCAATCCGATTGAGTAAAGTTTGTAGCATGATAAGGAGGATTAGCGACCACAAAATGTCTGATGGTTCATGTCATAAGTATGGTAAAGGGCACGACATAAGCTTTTTTCCAAAGACGTGTTCCATGTTTGTTGTATGTAGGATTCAATCACTTCCGTTGCTTCTGTATCTTAACACTTGAGCGTGTTTGAATGAGTGGACGAAATGTCTCAACATGGATAAAGCTTAATGAGTGTTAACACAAGGCCGAGTGCCTTGAAACTCTGGTGCTTTTTATTCGAAAGTGCACTGGAAGCAATTCAGAGTGCCTGAAGGGGCAGCCTGTTTTATGACTGCATGTCTACGATGATAAGTTGTCTCATAAAGCCCAAGGGCAGAGGCAGGTGTGCGTTTGTGTAGGCAACTGCCCACACATACCAATAATATCAGTTATGAGCAATTTTCTTCGTTTATATATTCTTGCCCCTTAAAAATTTAAAACTTAAGTACTATTGCTCTCAACAAAAAATTTTTAGCTCTACCCATGTATAAATCATTGTCACTCAAGCATGTCTTTAGGGTGGTAGGTGACATGGTCGTAATACTTTTCACTTGTGACCAGGGGCAAAGCCAGGAGGATTTCATTTAGAGACGGGCCAAATTATACAATCTCAAATTTGAGTAGGGTCAAACTGAACCTAAATAAAAAGATGCATTGAACAACTGATGTTTTTTTTTATTTTTCTAATGTAATTTTTTTTTCAGCTAGTTTGGGGCGAGCCACGGCCTAGGCGAGCCCCCTCCTCCATCCGCCCCTGCTTGTGACTTAGAAAATTGCACCATAGGCTTTGTCGTTCACTTAGCGACCCAAAACTCTGATGCTAAGACACATACTCGTTTTCACTTACACAAAGGGTTGAGCGATTGCTTGTAAGATGATTTCTCAACAGTCATTCAGCAATGGAATTAATAAGATGTTGTTCCATATATTTGCACCAAGAACTTTATAAAGTGTTTGATAAATCTGTTCCAATGTTTAGAACTGATACACCAAACAACATATTATTTTAATATTACCGAATGACTCTTCAGCGCCCGTTTGGTAATTATTAATTTCTTATAAATCTGTTCTAAAAATTAAAAAATATATTTGATTGTTTTTTTTGAAGTAAATTGATGTGACAGTACCAGTTTGTGTACTACTATTTTTTTTTTGCTCCCAAGGGATTCCTTTTTGAAGAAAAAAATCAAATAAATGTTGATTCATCTTGAAGAAATGAAGCTGAACAATCGTTAAGATTGAAAAGGTTGCATCCAATATTCCAACAGAAACCTGCAAATCCAATGAAATTTTGTGAGTTCGAGTTGTTCGAAACAACTATGTGGACGATGAGCCCTATATATGAAAAATGCGAGGCACATTTGGACATCAAATGAAATGTGGGGAAAAAGAAAAATTTCATTTAACGGGCGGCGCCTGCCCAGAATATTAAAGAATACGGAACTCATTTCGTTGAAATTCCGAATTCAAACTTGTATTCCCGATAAATGGTCAAAGAAGGATGAAGTCAACTTTTTTGTTTTAAAAACGGCCGCATTTTCTAATTTAAAGCTTATACAGTGGTTGCGTCTACTGTTCGTTTTAGCCGCCGGAAGTTACGGTCACATATTTTACCCAAAAAAAAAAAAAAGAGAAACTATTAAATTAAACAAATCTGCAAGATGGTGCCTGCAGAATCGGTTCTGAACTGATTATTACATAAAAAAATAAGAACAAATAAAACCACCGTCCTATCTTTAGTTCTTTACACAAGTTTCTCTACCAATTTTAACTATTAATTATTTAAATATTTTTATATGATTTTGAAATTGAAAAAATATGAACTGAACTCTTCGTTCCTGTTCCTTCCGGCAGAGTTCGCCTGACAATGTTGATAATATTTTATTGGGGATAATCAGGCTGCCAACCGCCCCTTCCTCTGACACCCACGACTTTGAGATGCAAGCTGCCCCGATTGGGTTTGAATCCAGTTTTTACCAAATCTGACGTAATGGATCCTCTTTACTTGAACTTGGATTTGGACTTGGATCGCAGCCACGACATTTGAGATGTAATGTAAGCAGTCCCAATTGGGTTGTAATCCAGTTTTTACCAAATCTGACGTAATGGATCCTCTTTACTTGAATTTGGATTTGGACTTGGACTGAGACTCAATTCTGACAAACCTAACTCAATTCTGACAAACCTAAAGGCCTGATATTGGCTTTTAGTTCCGTTGCACTGCTCTATTTTTCTGTTTTTTCTTGAATATACCTGAGATTTTTCATTATTATACCTGGTTTTACTCCATACCCATTGACTTCGACCTTCCAAAAAAAATGGTTCTATCTGAAATTCGAATTTGTGATCTCTTGTCAGCTTGGTGATACTCACGAGACTCAAATATTGAAGGAAAGAATTCAAGTTTGTCAGTTTATTTGAGCAAAGAGCATAATTAATTTGGAACCGTTGATTGTAAGCAATGTGCCCTTGAGTTTACCAACACCCCCGGATGTCACTTACTTCTTCACAAGTTGCTGGAGGCTTGTAGGGATATGTGGGCAAAGAAGTGGGCTGTAAAAGAAATTTTCTCTTCCCTCAACCAGAGCCCAGGTACTTTAATGGCCTTTCCCTCTCACTCTATCTGTCGCTCTGTTTCAGACTTTCAGCAACCTTCCATCCTTCTAGAATGAGGACATCTTGATTCATCTCCTTAAACCATCGGTTCTTGCCTTCTGTGAGATAGAAGTTTCTGACAGACCGCTGGAGCTGGTTTTCCGACTAACTGGGGAGCCCCTCCTTCTCTCTTTCTTCTAGTTCCATCTACTTTGTGGAATATATTCTCTGCCAAAATGGCAAGTGCCGGCGAAAGCGGGTTCGAGTTTTGTGGTGAGGGTTATGAGGGTCTCGACATGGGGGAAATAATGGGGGAGGAGGATGATTTTCTTTACGGGAATGCCGGCGAAGATGTGGGGTTTCAGAGAATGGGGATGAGCGGCAGCGATTCGTCCTCCACGACGTCTTCAAGCAGCAATGGTCCGTCGGCGTCTTTGGTGGTATGTAATATTGGATTTGAGATTTTTCATTTTTCGAGAGAGAGAAAGAGAGAGTGAGGGGAAGAGACTGAACAGCTGTGGTTGTGCAGAGGACGGAAACGGGAGAGCCGGCGGAGGAGCATAGGAGAAGGACGGTGAGGTCTGTTTCCGGCGGCTCACCGGAGAATGGTAAATGTTCGGCGAGTTCAAAGAAGGCCAAGACGGTGTCCGGTGGGCATTTGAAGGTCGGTGTCTGGTTCTTTTCATGTCTTTTCTCCTGTTTTGTTCATCTTTTTTGGGTGGTGGTGGTAGGTGAAGAAGGAGAAGCTGGGTGAGAGAGTTACCGCGTTGCAGCAGCTTGTTTCGCCGTTTGGCAAGGTAAATTAGGGCGGAATCGTTTTATCCGCGGTAAAATTTCGGAGGAAAAGATGAGCCATCCCATTTTCTTGATTCTTCTGTTTCATGGTTAACTTTTCTGCAGACCGATACGGCCAGTGTTCTTCACGAGGCGATGGGTTACATCAAATTTCTTCATAACCAAGTTCAGGTGCAGGCCATTAATTTCCTTCTCTTTCTTGGTCTGTACCACCAGTCCATACCTTATATCATGTTTTGGAATTGAAATCTAATATGGAAAAAACTTTTTTCAGAGAACAAGTTGTCACATTCATAACTTTTCCTTTCTTATCGTGCATGTGAACATATAATTGCCAAGAATGTGAAAGAAGAGAAGGAGAAGCTGGAAGGAACATAAATTTTATGTTTCCCAGGGATGGTGAATGTTTTCTAATGAAAATTTGTAGAAAGTTTGCTTTCTTCTGTATGGGAGCAGCATTAACAAATCCATATCTTTTTCTAATCAAGCTTCATCTCTCTGGTCGGTTCTTTGCGATGACGTACACTTTAAGTTCCAACTTTTTTTTCTTATTAAGGTATTGAGCTCGCCGTATATGCAACGAACACCTACAACTCAACATCAGGTCAGTGTCCTCCATCTCCGTGTGCGAGTGTATGTGTGTGCGCGCATGTGTGTGTGTGTGATATGATTTTCTGAATGTTGCAGGAGGGCGGGAGAGAGGGAGGGAAGGAGCTCTGGAACGAATTGAGAAGCCGGGGACTCTGCTTGATGCCTGTTGAGTGTAGCCTCCAGGTCGCTAGTAGCAACGGTGCCGACTTATGGGCTCCAGCGGTAGCCAGAAATAGTCGTAACTCGTCCAGTGTCTGAAACACCTCTCTCTCTTCCTCTCTTTCTCTGTGCTTCTGAGAATCTAGTTTTCTGATAGAAAGAGGATAGTGGATTCGACGGTTTGTTGTACAAAAACAAGAAGGAACGAGAAGACAAGAACAGAAAAAATAGAATCTGAGCAAAACCTGTTCTCTCTGTGTTGTTGAAGATCTGCTAGTTTTTTTACGGAAGAAGAGTTCGGTGTTACGGATTATTAAAGAAAGGAAAACCGAAGAAAGAGAAGCAGAAAAGAATAAAAGAATGAGAGAGAGATGGGGATCTGCATATCTTCAGACGACCCTTCTCCTTGTACGTATTCTCTCGAGGAATCGTCGTCGATATAATGATATTCAAACCCTCTCTCAGAGTAAGACAACAAAGAACATTTTATTTTCAACTTCTCCACCACTCCTTCACCACCATAATCATTTCCGTTTCTGTCGGGAGCTATTATATATATATATAGCGAGGGAGAGGGTGAGAAGAGGGACGTTGTGGCTGCATGGATGACGCGGTGATGAATCATTTGAGCTCTCTCTCTCCCGTGCGCGTTGAAAAGTATACAACGCGCTTCTCTCGGGCTGCCGTGCAGAGCTTGCGGCTTCTGTTGGTTTCTTCTGTGATTGAACGATTCAGTGACGCAGTACCGCCGCTAACGGGGCCCCTCGTCCTCTCCACGACCGCCGGCTCCTCCATGCTCTCCAATCTCTGCCTCTCCACGCCATGAAATGCCAGAATAAAAATTTGTCCAATACACCAAGATCATATATATACTAATATACATACACATATGTATATATATGTATAAATGAAGGGTTAACTGCTTAGTATGAAGACATGCTAACTAGCATCTTGACTTAATTATATATGTTTTTCCGATCGTAAGAGAGGTTGTAACTAGCTGCGGTTGGCCTGACTATTACTGAAAGTTACAGAAGATCGACTTGTGACTGCAGAATATCAGAAAGTGGATAGATGCATGGCCAAAGGCACACGAAGCAGGTTCCTGTACATATGTGTCATGGAATTGATTCTTTGGAGGAGAAAGAAGCCCGAGTACTCCTACCCCTTGTGTCAGGCAATCTACCTTTGGATCTGGAGTACCGACGGGACTCGAATCCAATGGCCGTCCTTGCCTGTTCCACTGCGTACGTCGAGAAATGTTCCTAAAGCGGCCAATTTCGTGCTTTAGGCGATTCTCTAGTACCGCCAGAATAGTGAGAAAAGACCCGACTTCTGTTTGCTTTGATGCCTGAACGATGAAGATTAGACTTTCTGCTCACGGAGTTGGGTGCCTAGAGAATTTTAATCAAGTTATCTATCTACGTTTTTTCTTTTCTTTGATGTATAGTGTTGAATTCTAAACCAGCTTCAACTTGAATGTCTTCAGTTCAGCCACCATAGTTGGCAAATGACTGGGTCATTGAGTCAACTCGTCGACTCTGTCGAGTTTTAAAATAACCTGAATTTAATGAGTAAGGAAACAAGCCGGACCAACCTTGACTCGTGACCAGGTTTTCTAGTGATCCAAGTTGACTCGAACGATTCTCGAGCCAACTTGGTGAGTCAGCCAACCATGCCAGCTGCTACCCAGGTTGGCAGATCTTCTCTCTTTAGTATGAAAAAGACCAAGAACATGTGAGAAATGGATTAAACAAAGCAGTACAAGAGTAGTCATAGATTGAAATCCTGCTGCTGGCGTGTATATGGTACACTAAGATCTTGGTGGCGTAAGAATCAATTCTATTCACCGGAACCAATCTCCCTAGAGATCTAGCATGTCTCCCTTCCAAAGTAGGCAAGCCATCCTCACTTGTAAGATACTTCTTTGGATAGAACACTCGATTGAGATGCAGATGAGTAGGAAATCATAGATTTCATTAGAAACATGTGGTTCCATGGAATTGGTTAATCACCCCATGACTTGATAGCTCCATTAACATACCCAAACTTTGAATTCCCATCGAGAAAAAGTTGGGTTGCTCTTCCCTAGCTGAAGTACTTTGATCCATTGAGAAGTTGGGTTGCGATTCTCAAAGTGTTTTTAGGTGAGCGGAGAAATATTTCATCATACCGTTTAGAGTATTCCCATCGAGAAAAAGTTGCGTTGCGCTTCCCCAGCTAAAGTACTTTGATCCATTGAAAAGTTGGGTTGTGATTCTCAAAGTGTTTTTAGGTGAGCAGGAGAAATATTTCATCATACCGTTTAGAGTACTAGAATACATAACTCGATCGGCTCTCATACTAAGGTGCGGAGACATTAAATTTTGGAAAAAAAAAAAAATTCCCTTGGACTCTATGGGTCCATTTCTGGGCCCGGTAAAGCTGGATCCAGATCCACAAGAGGCAGGCCCCTTCGAATTTTAGAAGCGGCGGGAGAGGGAAGTGCATACAGCCTCCCTTCGATAACCTCAATTCAATTCCACTTGCCTAGAGTAAAACCCCGGCCACATTTTCTGAGGCTGCCGCCGCCTGGCCGCCGAACCATCGGTGCCCGCTGGACCGCCGTCTGCCGGAATGATGCTCGGCCGCCGGACTGACCGATTATCAAAGCGTGAGTCCCCCCCTCCTCCAGTTCTCATTCTCATCCTCATCCTCATCCTCATCATCTTCTTCTTCCGTTCGCACTTTTTAGATTTCTGGTTTGCGTCGCCAACGCTGGTGTCTGGTGCATCGCGCTACTCTAGTCTTGTTTTGAATCTGGCGTTTATTTAGGCTTGCTGAATGTTGATTCTGGTTTGCATTTTTTTTGTCATTCTGTCACTTGTGATTTTGGGGTTCCACCGTTTCAATCTTAGGGCTTTGGTTGATGTTTACATTTCTGCATGCACCAATTATTTTCTCTTAGAATTTTGATGATTCTATGCTTCACTGGCATCGATTTGATGTTAGTTGCTGGCTTCCATTCTCAATTAACTTGCACAGCCTATTGGTTCAGGGAATTCCTTAGCACGTCCGTCACCGTTAACAGAAAATTAGCACATCCTTGTGCCTTGGAAATCTGTAATTTCTTGTTGTTTGTGGGATTTGGGGTTTTTTTTGGGGTTCTTGATCTTCCGATTTGTTATTTATAGGTTGCATAATTTTAATTTACGTTTTTCAGCTTTCATTTGCGACTTGCCTTATTAGTTTCCCCTGCTATCAGAGGACGTCGGCTTGCATGTATACATTCGCTTCGAAAACCAGCTTTTTCTCAGATCATACATCGTGTCCGGATGCCGCAATAGATGCAAGATTGCATCAAAGAGAAGGCAATGCGAAGCTTGCAAATTGCGTGTAAAATAATTTGCTCCACTGGATCTTCTTTTGGATCTGAACAGGTTCCAATTGGTTTGTCTGCTTTCTATTTTGATGGTTCAAATGCACGGTCCGTTTTGAACAGATTTTATATCCAAATAAAACCGATCCATTTTCAGGTTTACTCTGCTGCAACGAAGTTGTTGATCATTAATCGCTGAGCTAGAGCAGCGCTAGCATTGGAGATATCATACTATGACGACGGGCAAACGATTCGGCGGACCCGCGGGTTGTGATATTGTTGTCTTCTCAAATTGTGGAGCTTTATCTTTCAGTTTGATGAACACTGTGTGTTTACTTTTTACTCCCCATTTACAGAATTACGTCTTGTTGAAATTAATTTTTTTTTTCTAACACAATTTTGATAACTTACAAACTTTGAACTGAGTTTTGGAGTTAAAAACGAGTTTTGCGTTCAAAATATGGTTTTGGGGTGTCTATCCAAGCGCTTCTTGAAATTGTACATTATTGTGCATATGGTTCTAGAAAGTTGATTCCCCAATTAAGTGGCAATTTCTGTTTTTTATTCTAAATCATAGGTTTTGATCGTTTGAGAATTTTTTTGCGAGCATTTTTACATATCCGCAACAATGGTGGCTTTTATGCATTTCTTTCAATTTTTTTAACGAATAACTTTTGTTGTAGTTGTTGTTGTTTTTTTTTTAACTTTTATTTGTGACTTGATTAAAATTTTCAAACTTGTGAAGTTTGATTTATGGTTTAGCAATTTTTTTTCAAAGCTATTCTGTGTAACACCCCATAAGTTTAGTCTCGTATTGAAGATTGTGAGAAATCTTCAAGGGTTTATAAAGGGAGTCATTGATGAGAAGATTGTCCTGATTCCTAGCCTTTTTAAGATTGGAGCCGAAACTGATAGGGGGCGAGTTGGGTTGTTACATTCTGTAATTATAATTTTTTATGGAGTTTTATGTACTTTTAATTGAGTACCACTATTTGCTCTCATTTTACTATTGTATTTGTTTCTTTTTCACTTTTATAGAGCTATATTTATGACTGGCTATTTCTTACCTACTTCCAAAGTTTGAGCTAACATTTTAATAATATTACATTACATATAATTTTCTAAATTTTCATGATCAGAAATTATTTTTCTTGCATTATCTTTATGGCATCTCTATTAAACAATTTTTTGGTGTACTTTTTGGGTTTAGTAGTTAAGTGTTTTTTTTTCTTTATATCTTTGTAACGACTCTTTTTACATGTTCCGTAAAAGCCAAAAATTCATTTCATGAGGTTACTTTTTTATTTTTTAAACTATGTCATCCTTTTACCAATTTTTCCATTTTTATGTAATTTGCAAACTTTCGGATACATGGAAAACTTGTGTATACTCACGTCTTTTTCCTTGCTTAATCATTATATTTTTTTGTTTTTGACTTCCTAAAAATTGTATGTAACATGTCTATGCACTTTGAAATTTATCTTATGTTGTGCAATGTTTTTGTAACTTTTTTTTCATGATTCCTTTGACCGTCTTCTACCTGCATGCTTTTTTTTTTGGGTTTTATGAATTTTCTAATTGGCCATCTGTTTTACTATTTTGGATGCGTCGTTTTTTTATTTTTGACATTTATGGCTTTGCATGTATATTATATGATGCAGTTTTTTTGGTCATATTTAAAATCCTAATTTCTGATTTTCTTTTTTCTTCTATATGCTGTTTTTTCAAACTTTTCTTGTATCTGTAACTTTTTGTGTGTTTTTCAATTTTAATTGGCGTCACTTTAATTCTTTCGTTCATATTGCCTTTGCTGTCTTTCTCTTTCATTAAATTGTTCAATGATTTGGCTTAGTTAAAAATTTAGGCTATTCTATCCTTTTTAGGAGCATGTTAATTTTTTTATTGATTTTTATGTGTATGCTCGTTTTCCAACTTTTACACATGTTTTAAACTTTTAAGGGCTTTACAAATTTTTTTATGGATTCGGTTGTTGGTTTACTTTTTATTGTGTTTTTTTATTGTAATTGTGTTATTTGCTTTTTTTTTTCACTAAATTGTATGTTTATAATTTCACGAATTTTTCAAGTTCCAAAAGTTGGAACATTTTGCTGTTTCGAAATATTGTATTTTTGTCTTTAACTTTTAATTTAAATTTTTTCTCTCTACAATTGTTTGTGACATGAGGAAAGGTTTTAGTCTTTAATACGGCGTTTGTCTAACCAAATCTTTTGAAAAATGAAAACTTATTTTCTTGTAAATAAAGTTTTCTAATGAGCTTTGAAAACTTAGTTTACTTGTTTGGTTAACAACCTGAAAACCTGTTTTTCTATGAAAACTTTGAGGGGAGTCAAGTTTTCACTCCCTTTTATAGGACTGGATTTTGCCAAATTTGATTTTTCTTTCGAAACACAATTTTGATGGCACCCAAACGCTCCAAAAACCTGGTTTTGGAGGCAAAAATAGGTTTTTGTCTTTATAACCTGATTTTGAGGGGTCATACAAATGCCCCCTAAAATCGTAGGCTATTGTGGATATGTTTTTAGAAACTTTGGAACTCTAATTATGTGGTAATTTCTTTTGTTATTTGCGATGTCTCTGATTGATCTTTTGAGAAACTTTTGCAAATGTTTTTCATTTATATGGAACATTGTTCGACTTCTATGTTTCTTTTTTGTTAATTTTTTTCCTTTCGCGAGAATACGTGTTTGTGACTTGAGAAAATTTTCCAAAATTGTGAAATTTCATTCACGGCTCGTCATCTTTTAACCATTTTTTGTATTTTATGAAGATTTTCTATATAATTATGATTTTGTTGACTTTTTTGTGTTTTCAATTGAGTACCAATTTTTGCAATAATTTTACAGATTGTATCTTTTACCTTTATCTTTTATGGAACTATAGATTTGTGATTTTGATGATCTTTCTTAGAAGCTTGAGAAAACAAGATCATAAGGTTCCATATTCCTTCTTAATGATTATTGCACAATATTAATGCTGGTTTCGCCATTACTAAGCACAGATTATGCTGTAGCCTGTGGCTGGTAAGGCCTTGATATTCCTCGACTGCTTGCTCATTGTGAAGGAACTGAGGAACGGGGAAAGAAACATATCGAGTGAAATTTGGGTTCAGAGGAGGGTGACTCTGCCTTTGCGTAGTATTCTGATAAAACAGGCTACTGGCAATGGTAGGACTGCCAGTGAGTTATGATTACCTGATCATCTGTCTCATACTGATTCCATTTAGTTGGATCTAGTAAAGAAAATGGTCTCTAGCTAGTATGCCATTTTGAATCTAAGTTCGTCCGGGATTCTGCTAATATCTGAGCTGATCAACTGCAAGTTAAATCGCATCTTCATTGAAGCCTGTGTAGGTATGCATCTAAACTGTAACAGCAACTAGATCCAATTAGATGCTGATTATGATAGGTCACTTGGCAAAGCTTTTGCATCCATACCGAATCTGAAAGTTCTGCATGAGGAAATCAGTACTCATTTCCTCATCCTATGGCGAAGTGTCTTCGCAAATAATAACAGAAGTGGGTAACAACTAAAAGGCCTCTTTGGGCTGTCACAGAGTTTGGCACCAAATTTTGGCTCCGTATCTTGAAAGTGGCTTCAACTTTTTCGAATGAAGACAAGACGAATGCTGCCATTGTCTCTTCTTTCTGGGTCTCGTTGGCTGCATGTCCGGTTCATTTGACCTGATTCCGATTTTCCATTTGCTTTATAACTTATTCTGATTAGAACTCTATCGGTTCAATTAGGCAGATTTGAAGACACACCCTGTACATTTCTAGAATATTCGTCTCCAGTCCTTCAGATATTTCAAATTCTTTTGTAAGATCTTGTGATAGGATTTGCATCTGTAATTGCTGTTAGATATATTTCCGTCCGAAACTATTGTTAAAATTTTTTTACTGTAAAATGGAAACAGAACCCTTGACGGGCACCTACCTTCCTGTCTTCTCCATGGATACTCCTGCCAATGGCTGGCCCATGACTAACACTGAAGCAAAAATTCTACGTGATTTACTCAAGAAGAAAGCCACTAGTTGTAAATAATGAAAAAGATCACTTTCGAGAACGTGTCGATCCGGGATTAATGAGGTTCTTGTCTCTCGATGTGTGGTGTCAAAACAACCATGGATAGACTAATTCACCAGCTCAGTGGAGGGACCGCATGTCATCAATGTCGTTCTTGCTCCAAATTGCAGTATTAAATGGTTTTCAGGTTGAAGATTTTCATTTTTGAGATGGAGACAGACTGCTGCCCAAAACTTTCTTTTGAGATGAGGTTCTTGTCTTTTGAATCTTTTACGGCAATTCAGTTGATTGAAATTGCCTTGATCTTAAGACCTCAGGTTCAAGATTGCAGGTTTTAAAATCTTAGGTTAAAAGCGTTTGTTTGATGCACTCCCTCAGCCTTTTCTCTCTCCTCCCCTCTCTACCTTCATGCATGGATCTGAAATCCACACTTGAAGTCAGACTTCCTCCTCTTCCAATTTGAGATCCATGGATTTCAGTATTCGCACGGATCTTAGATCTGCGGTTTTTGAACCTACATTCTGATAAACTTTAGATTTACTCAGGAAATATGACCTCGAATCTGATATCGAGGCCATCAAATGCAACAAGGTTATCCAACCATAGACATGGTCAAATGAAAAAATTGAATCCTGACATGATTTTGTTATTAAGTTAGGCAGCAACCTTTGCTCGTGAAAATGATGTTGCCGTCGTCGACAACTTAAATCCAACACTTCAGTCATCTCATTGTCAAGATGGGCAAAGTGGAAAGCGTAATTTACGCTACAGGAAATGCAGATAATTTTGCCGTTGATTAATACTCAAAAGGTGGACAACTTGTGACGACGATTCAGCGTCATTAGCTGCGATCTTGCTACTCTTGATTAATTCATTGCTACTGTGACCTAAAAGCGTCATGCCAGATCTCGGGTCCGTTTCTAAACGTTTAAAAGGCAATTTTGTTGATGAGTTTCCGTTGTCCAAGTTATGAGGTGTCATAGGCATTTTCCCTGGGAAAGGAATTCCTTTCTTCCGAATCCCATTTCATGAAACGTTAGTTCCAGGAGCTAGAAATTTTTGGCTATGGAACACTAGCACGAGCAGCCGCCATGCCGGCTGCTGCCGCCCTTGCGGCCTTGCTCTTCGCCGTTTCGCGGCTTCAGCGCTTCGTCACTTCGGCCGTCGCCTTTATGTGTTTGAGTGAATTTGGGTGTAATGGGCGGGCCGACTGTTTTAAGTTTTTTGGTGGAGCTGGATCGCTCATCGCTGTTGGAACCTGATTCATTTCTGACAAGGGCAACCGGGAGTCAACATGGGCGTGACTGTGAGGCTCCATTCAATGTGGAGCTATCTTGGGCTGGCAGGCGCCCACGCTGGCTCCGCTACTTCTTTCCTTGCAAAATCCTAGTATTCCAGTGACTGTATATATTCTTCATATTGTCTGAATATAGGTGGGGAGGCTGAGAGCCTGCACTCTGATTGGAACCCAAACCTCTCTCTCTAAACTCGGTGGTTCTTATGATCACCTCTTTAATACAATTCCCATTTTTAAGAGATCATCTCTACCGTTACATGGCATCAAACAAAAACATTTTCGAATAACCTTTTTCCATTCCGTAAATGCCCCTTGTGTTTTTTGTCCTTGTCCCCACAAAGACTTTTGAGTTTAGTCTCTTACCCTAATGTTGGATCGATCGGCGACACTGAGAAACATATTTATTCCGGTTTGTTCCTTTTTTTTTTTGGGTTCCCTTCAGGTGTGAATGATGGATTACTTTTGAGATACCCTGTGTCTGACTGCAAAGAGGACCAAACCAAAGGACTGGACGTTTTGGGATGTTCGGTCTCACCTATCTCAAAACATTGTTGATATCTGTGGGCACTCTTGAGAGTTTGACAGGACTGGTGTGTGAGATAACTAATCCCATGACCGACCGTCTCATCACCCGATTCACCCGTATCTCGGGGGCCTCTTCTGACCGGTCGGACACCCAGAAACAGAGATTGTGCAGTCACATGATCAGGAAGAACGAGGCTATGTGTGTGTGTGTGAGAGAGAGAAAGAGAGAGAGATTGTGCAGCCACATGATCAGGAAGAACGAGGCTATGTGTGTGTGTGAGAGAGAGAAAGGAAAGCTACAAAGCTATTCGGTCACTCGACACTTTCTTGCTTCTGCCTCGGTTGCCAAGAGAGGTTTGTGGACAAATGTTTTGATTAATTTGTGCACTGTCGCTGCCAATCAGGGACGCAGAGAGTCAGGGATTTTCTCAATCATGTATCTGTCTCCGCATCTCACCAACATAGAATTCAAAATCATCGCGAGAAATTCAAACCCCCGTTTTTGCACACAGTAAACCAAAACCACTCTGAGAGATTCAAGGAACCATTCTCGTGGACAGGTTTTTAGCAAGAATTTTGATATATTCATCTGACAGAACATCAGAGGTTACAACTTTATTTTTGCTGCACCTAGTGTGAGAAGAAAAATTCGAAAACCAATATTTACGTGACTAGAAGAATATATAATTGTATAAATCTCTGCAGAAAAAAATGGAAAAGGAAAAGAATACATAACTTAGTGCCCGGGGCCTCTTCTGCTCGGGCCAGCAGTAAGTTTATACATGAGACCCCCAGCTGAATGTCTCCGGGAGTCGTACTGTACAAACTGACTAACTTGGTCGCAGTGGACGGACTCTTCTGGCGCCGCAGATCTGCTTTCCTCACTTTCCATGAACACAGGGACTCTAGTTGATCTTCCAACTTGCGATATAGAGAGCACCAACATGGCCAGAAGAAGGAAACGCTTCACCGCGAAGCCCATTTTCTCAAAGTAAAGGAGAATGAGATTTTTTTTGATGGAAGAGAATTGAAGGCAAGAAATGTTTATATGGAAGGGCTCACCGGGAGACAGAAAGTAAAAAAGAAGGGCAGGAAGGCTGGCTTGTGCATTTGACTTCGCAAATCTCGACAGCATTGAGGTCTTTGTTCGCTTTCACACACATCTCAAAAGAAACATCTTTCCGGCTCACAAAAGAATGCCATTGGAGTCTTGTTTTTTCGATTTAGGTGAGTGAGACAGAAGCTTAGGGACAGGAGCTCCGTTCTTTTGGAAATTGGTTTTTGAATACCTTCCTACTTACTCCATTCTCTTGGTCTTTGTCAGGCTTAATGGCATTTAAAATATCGGCTTCTTTTCCGAAATGGTTTACCATTCATCAGCAATCGACAATTCTGTTCCTTCCTTGTTGTAATAGAAAAAATCTATTCCTACTTTCTAACTTCAGCGTTTTGAATTAGTTTGTCATGTTAGATTTTTTTATTTAAAAAGTTTTCCTTTCGGCCAGATCATGTATCCTTGAATGAAAAGAAAAGTGTACGAGCTTGTAGAATGACCTAGCTAGCTACAAGCCTTTTCATACGCGGCCAGAGGTGAAAAGCAGGTGGTAGGAGGAGAATTCTGAGAGCGTTAGGTCAAGATCACTGCTTTGTTCTTTGACAGTCTGATCCATCTGATCACCACAAGATGGTGTATTTTGGTCATCTTATTAATATCTTACTGAGAACTTTCTAGGATGGTGATGGTGAGGGGCCAAGATCGGGGGAGCTTATTGCCAGATAGATCAAATGCTTCGCTGTCAAGAACTCAAGTTTTCGTGGAGCCAGAAATTTCAGGCTAAAGGACACTAATGCATCAAATTCTAACTTTTAAGGGGCAAGCCATATCTAAATTATTAGATGGCCATCGAGATATTAATTAATACTGGAAATAAGCAATTTTATATTGCCTAGTGTGGGCAATTGACCACACCAGCCCATATATAGGCATGCCACTAGTTCAAGTCAATAATCAGCATCCAAATGACCAATGCCATGAACAAAGAAACCAAAAGGAAATCGTCTATAAGGATTGAAAAAAAGAGAAGGTCAGTTTTTTAAATTAAAAGGACAAACATACTCTTTAAAAAAAAATCCCTTGTAGAAAATTGTCAATTCCGACTGCTCTCAGCAGAACATTTAATAAAAAAAAAATTGCGACCATTAGAGCGATTTTGTGTTCATATTAAGTATAGTACGGGAAGTTGGAAAGCCACAATGGGTTGCCCTCGCTGAATGGTCGTCGTTAATGGGAGGTGAGATTTTCAGGCAATTTCCTGTCGGTGACAAAGGAAAGAAAAACAAGAATCAAGATTGTACAAAGCAGCTGCGATTAATGATGACACCATCTTAACTGAGAAGAGGCACTGTGTGCATGTTTAATTCATGAAGCCCGTATGCTCAACGTAAATTAACTTTGTTGCCTGGATACAACGTGACATAAGACCCAATTTTTTTGACCAAGAACGTGGAAGTACAGGAAAGTTCACCAAAAGTAGTCTAAAATTTCGGAGACAGCAATCAATACGACGCGTTTGTTTTACTGATAGGCAGTTTATGCTCCAAAAATCCTCGCACATTTAATGTAAAGTTTATGCTGCTACAGGTGTTCGTACTTTAAAACAAAAAAAAGGTTGACATTTGTTACAGGACATCTTTCAATATTCTTTCTATAGCATTTAATGAGAATGATCACAAGATGGATGGACGAGGCCTACCTACAACCTACCAACTTGCGTTGCCAAGTTAAATTTCAAATCATGTCAAGAGTTCAATGGATGCACGTCTCTCGAGCAATCTTGTTATAGACTGTAAGGTTGATCCAAACTCGACCTTGCCTGTTACCCACCAAAAAAGAGAAACAGGAAGGAAAAGAAAAAAATCAGTATATAGCGATTGAATTCCGACAATGCTGCCACCGTCGTTCATCTTGTGACGATATATATGCAGTTTCAAATAATAGGATCGTTTGTACTCATACTTTTATAATCACATGGAAGTGAATCAAATGATTTCCAGCATCTACTTTCCTCATTTATTTTCTTTACCATCCCTTCGTGACCACATAAGATTCCACAGTAACTTACATCGAATTTCAACAGTGGCTGGATATTTATAGATACATAAAATACAGAGACATATAATCACATGCAAATATAATTGCAAGGTTGACTTCTTGGGCTGGCGCGTAGAGCTATATCAAAAATGTGAAAGTTAGTTTCGCAGAGAAAGACCACTCAGAAGCGCGAATGACAACTAAGTGGCTCTAGAACCCACCAGGGTAGCAAACTTTTTCGGGAAAATTTATCTTCCCTTTTTGAGATGCAGCAGGTAAAGTACAGGGGTGCCAACTCTGTGCAGGTAGTATGAATGCACATTGTCAATCACATATTTGCATTCCTGGCAGTCATGCAAATTGCGTGGCAGCATAATTGCGTGCCTATCTGATCCTTCTTCCGCAGGAGATTCTTGCAGCATTGGGCTCGGCATCATCTGACTCGAAATAGCTGCGAAGGTTCCAGTAGAAGCTTTTTATGTGCAACAGTACGCATGCGTCCCTTCCCTTGTACACCTAGGCAAAAATGCTGCTACCCATTACTCAGCGCTGCTAAAGTCCTGTTGGGAGCTTGATTTTTTATCAATAAGCTTTTCCAAAAGTAGTCTCTTACATGGCTTTACAGTTCTCTGAATGAGAGGTCAATGTTTTATGTTGTTCCCCAAAAAAAGTTGAGCATATCTATGTCTGTAAGCGACACAGTTGATTTGGTAAGAGTCATGTCAATTTTATATCTGCTTCTTCCAGTATTGTTTTTCTCGAAATCTTGAGTTGCTTTAAGTTAGATCAGTTGTTTTGAGTGAACCCTGGTTCGATCTAGCCAATATTGTCCGGTTCTTCATACCATTTCTGCAAAATGATCTTCACCCGATTGACTTCGTTGCTCGAGTGGTAGGACATAGATAGACACCTTCAGTATTTGTCTAGATCAATGTCTATGTCTGATTCAAACAGATTAGAGCTGCGAGCATTTAATATTTTAAGCTGTAAATAATATATATACTAGATAAGGCCAAGGACTTGCACTGGGTCTCAACTTGGGTGTGGAATTTGCAGAGGAACTGGATGACCACAGAGGAATTGTTAGACATAGGTGGTAGATGAACATGAGATATGGCGACACATCATGTGTAAGAACAGCACCGTCAAGATACGTACTAGTCATTGAACGGCAAAGCTAGCTGGAAGACAACTTTCCCTGATCTCATTCTTTCATCTCTTTGACCACTATGCAAAAATACGTGTGGATATTATCCTCTTCACCAAATCCTCTGAAGATTCACTTATGATATTGAAAGTCTTAAGAGATTCAGATCGCTACAAATCTGATGGGTCTGTGGCGTTGGGCCCGCTTGATATTTGTGGAGAAATTTCCAGGAATGAGGTGGGGAAAGAGGAGCAGATGTTGGAGAAGGAAAACAAGAAGGTGGACCCAAGACCCGTTTCGTCCAAATTAATCTCCCTTTACACTTATGTTTGTTGTTTGGATTTCGCTTTGTAACTGAACCTTGTGAAGAACCTATAACAAAATTGAACTTATCTTTATTGCTAATTGGTATAGGATGTGTATTCATGGTTGAGCCTATATCTGTTCAAAATTTGCGTTTTCTCATGGGTTGTGTTTGGATGAAACCATAAAAAAGATTATAGTTTCATGAAAAAACAGGTGTGATGACATAGTTTTTTAGTCGGTTATTAAAACTTTGTGTATTTGGGTGAGCAAACAAAAATGACAATTTTTTTGAATAAAATGGAGCAGGCTATTCATTCCCTTTTGAAAATGTGATTTTGTCAGTTTACAAATCCAGTTTCTACTACCAGATGGCGTTTAAGGTGACATGCCTAAACGTGGCCTTAGTTTTTTTTTTTTACTAATCTTGGAATTTTATTGATGATCCTTTCATATATTCTCATAACCAAAGCCTACTCTCACATTAGACCTTAGGTTTCTAATCCAGTAGATCTCAACCTGCCCCTTCGTTCTCACTAAAAAGGAGATTTGATTCCTCCTTCAAAAGGACTTGAAACCAAGACACCATGGCCAGTTTCCTTATATGTCGCTGAAGATTCCTCACATTCTTGAATATAACTTA
The DNA here is from genome assembly GCA_011799765.1 of Nymphaea thermarum. Taxonomy (NCBI): domain Eukaryota; kingdom Viridiplantae; phylum Streptophyta; class Magnoliopsida; order Nymphaeales; family Nymphaeaceae; genus Nymphaea; species Nymphaea thermarum. The sequence goes on along the minus strand of JAANDH010000161.1, from coordinate 155,962 downwards.
GTTTAATAGCTCTTGCTGTCTATTAAGGAAGCAAGCGAACCAACAGATGATAATCGGCTGCTTTGTTGAATTCAAATGGGAGGTTGACAACAGTCGGTACAGAGCTTGCTGTTGGAGAAAATGCTAAATTTTAGGTTCACTAGGTGGAAAGTAAAGATTTAAATTGATTCGACCGATGCCACCGTACTCCTTTGCAGGCAGACAAATATTCTGCGCATTGGACTCCTTCCCTGCAAATTTCTTATACATTGAAGATGCGAACAGGAAGAAATTGGAGGAGTAACTTCATTTTTTTCAATAATTACCTCGAGTTTAGACGATCCATTTAAATTATTTCAAGTTTCAACTACCCAGCGTATATAAATGGTATTGAACTAAGTCCACAGTTCAATGCCTGAGAAAATTAACCAAAGCTGTGACTCCCAGTCTGTGACAAGCATGGAACGTTCAACTAGGCCAATTTCATGGGAGCTAGCTTTTCCTGAAAGCGGCACATATGATTATGCAAAAAAAAGGGAGAAGGTATATATATTCATCTTTCACATTGGATTCTTCACTGTTTTACTTCACTAAAAACAGAAAAAGAAAAGAGACTGATCTCCATGAGTACACATCTTTAAACAGTACATAACTCACGATCAGTTGCCCGGGCCTTTTCTGCTCGGGCCAGAAGAAAGCCTATACATAAAATTCTCAAGCAAATGACTCCTGGAATCAGACATCGGCGGGCAACTCTTTTTGCCACAGTAAATTATCTCTTCCGGCGCCGCAGGTCTTTCTTTCTCACTCTCTATGAACACAGGCACTCTACTGGATCCTCCAATCTGCAACACGGAGAGGATGTACAAGGCTAAAAGAAGGAAACCTGCCTCCTTCATCAAGAAACCCATTCCCACGAGCGCACCTTCTTGTTCAAGGAGACAGAGAAGATCAGAATTAGCAGAGGCGTGGATGGAATGTAGGAAGGGGGTGATATATTTATGTGCTGGGAGGGAGACAGATAGTAAAAGGAAGAGGAGAAGAAAGGCGGGGCTTGTAATCAATTTGTAGTTTGTATCTTGACTTTCACATGTCCCGACACCATTTAAGTCTCGATATTCTTTTGTTTGCTTGTTATCTGCTTGACTACATCCAGAGAGCCGGCGAATCAACCCACTTTTCGGCTACACATGAAGCTTTTGGAACTAGGAAAAAGAGGTTGCCTACTTTTTAACTCAAAGAGAATCAAATGGAGACGAAATGTCATTGCCTCGTAAAGCGATACTCCGATACTGTTCAACCTTTATAGCATCCTCATGTTTCAGAAGCAGGGAATCTCATTTGATCGGACTGTATTGTGGACTTTATGGTGTTGGCGTTTAGAAAGTAAGGCTTCCACGGTGAACGAGAAGGCAATTGCGGCAATATTTTCCTCCGCGGCCGGCGGCGTCACGTGGTGATGGGGGGCTGTCGGCCTCCCTCTTGCCTTGCCACCGGACCAACAAAAATGAGATGCATGTTTGACACGCATCCTTCTACCTTCCGATCAGATTCTTTGCACATCTTCTTGGCTTTCAAGTTTCAACAGAGAGAAAGTACTTACTGCACTATCCGCTAGTGCTGTATCTGCATGACTGCCGGCATGTGTGCTGAATGAACTACGGCGAGCAGACCGCCTGCTTCGAATTGGCCACCGTCCTACTCTTTTTGTCTCTAAGTAAAGAAAAAAATAACACAACATAGAATCCTTTCAATCATAAATCTACTATTTAGCACGAAACAAAAGAGAACTCAGATCCTAAAAGGTTAATAAACAAGGGCCTCCTTTTCCCTCCACTTAAAAACCAAACTTTCAAGCAACTAATCGCAATCAAACAATAATTGTCTAAAAACAATTACCATTAATGAAATTACGACAAAAAGATTATTGATCAAACAGCTTATAAGAATATAAATCTGGCTTGATTTTCATAATAAATCGCCAAATGTAATTGAAAAAGGAAAAGAACAGCAATCTTATCCCTTCAGGCAGGCAGCTTCGATGTGAAAACTGGGTACCCAGAAGGTAGCATTTTGGAAAAAAGAGAGAAGGCGGCGGCATGCGTGGGAATGACGCCCGCACGTGCTCCGGCAGGAATTTTTGTCGGTGCCGGCGACCCGTCAGCCACAACGGAGTCAGGTCGGCGTTGAGAGTTTGACCGTACACGTATCCGGAAATATGAGCATCTGAACGCCCTCGTGTGCGTTGAACAAGATAAACAAGTCTCCGACGTGATTAGGTTTTGACTTCGGCCGGGCGTCGGTGCAATCCGAAACTGAAAAACTCTGCATTCTAAAATATTCTATATTGTTTTCAAAACTTGACAATACGTCGTATTGTTGAGCTTTCCAAGGGTATGCGATCATGTTTAACTGAAGATCTTACGTTAAAACAAAGATGAAAATGAAAAATCTTTATCAGTCAGAAGATTTCTAAAAGAAGGCCAAGTTTACAAGGTTGTTCCTTTCTCACCCAGCAGTGCTCACAATTGAACGTATCCACAGTCTCGTGTTTGTAGATGTTAATTGCAGCAGTTCGAATGCATCAGGGATGAAAGTTGCCCGTTGTGGCCAAACTTTTTTCTCCTTATGTGGCTCGTTTTAAATTAGTACCCACACTGTCTCCATGAAAACTGACCAATGCGCAAATTTGACTAAAGTGGTCGCACTCAAACACGTATTCAAAGCCTGTAAAAGACTAGACTCTGTTGATTTCATAATGAAAAACGAGCATGAAAAGTCTATACAAAGAAAGGAACATGCGTATGTACTTTCGTAAATCTTGCAATAGAATTTGGATTCGATTTCAAGTCAAACTATGCAATATCCCAATAGTCAGATTTTGTTTCAGCTATTATCTTTGACATTTCTACTCTTTGGTTGTGTTTGATATCTTCGGAGCTAAGATTCGAGGCGAGTGAGAAGCGGCCTAAATCTATATCCAAGCATCCGTGGTTCAATATTGAAAGTGTAGATCTAAAATCCATAAAGTTTGTTTAAATGGTAGATTTTAAAGGAGCAAAAGTTTCAAATCATCTCGAATCCAAGGCTATCAAACGCAGCAGTGTTTGAAACAAAAGGCATCACCAAGAAGATGGCAATGGAATGAACAAGCGGACCATAGTGAATGGGATAGTTCATGCCCCCATCAACTCGAAGCCACATGGCGTTAGATAAGAGAGTCCAAATGGCTACTTGGATCTACTCTCCGTCCAAAAAGATGCTTTTCGGCTCCTCGGCCGGACCCTGCTTCCAAGCCGCAACATGTGGCAGGGCCACATGTAGTCTAGTGTGGGCGGTTGCCGGCACCAGTCCCTTACAATTTCTTTATTTTTACAATGGCATCTTTAAATATTTTCTTATATATAGTATTTCTGAATGAGCACCCCTTCAACCAATTTTTCTGGTTCCGCCACTAACGGCAAGCAGGTAGAATCTGGTGACCCCAAGCTTTCCCAACCCGATCATTGGTTTTACCACCTACCCACTTCCTAAATCAAGACTTACGCATCTATTAGTCTTTGACATCTTTTTCCTGGTAAAATTTCTCTCTTCCAATAAAAAAAATGCTTCATTTACAGGAGATAGGGTCACTCTTTTCAATAGCAAAAATTTTATGTACATATGTTTCAGGACAAAAGATTCCCATGCATAAAGCATGCTGCTGATCACTACAAAAGGAGGCCAGCCAGAAGAGAGAGAAATCAGAATCCCAAAGCGGAGGCAATCAAACACACTGGTGGAAGCCCAGGTAGGAACTGGCCAAAAAATTCCGGCAGCTAATTTCCAAGCCTACGTAGCAGGTAATTGAATTGAAATCATATACTTGAAACTCAAGAAAACAAATAATTCCAGTTAGAATTTGAAAGCGGTAGGTACATATATGAGTGCAAGTCAGTGTGATGAAATTTTCAGAGGAAGAGGATAAAGACTGTCGACTTTTGAAAAGGGTTGTGGACTTCAAATCCCCCAACAACCCTTGCGCTGGTTAAACTGTCATTTGACAACAACGCAATTGGACCAAATTAATTTCTAGTTTCATACTTTCGGCATCCACATTGATTTCAAGTGATCATGATTTATTCCACCTTGTTCGATCCCCTTCGAATTCTTCCTAAAAACATGCGCCAAGAAAATTAATTTTAAGAAATGATCCTTCCAAGAGCTTTTGGAAGTTTAGAGTAACCAACCAATTTAAGAAAATAATTAGTTTGGAAAACAGAGAAAAACAATTGTGCTTTTTTGGCCCATTTAATTTGAACTTTAGTCTTCTTCAAACAACAAAGACTCTTTCCTTCTCTCCGGATATCAGCCTTTCCTTTCTTTTCTTTGGTCCTCAAATTTCTTTGAACTCTTTATCTTCCTTTCATGTATTTCGTGTTATATTATATTGTATTATATCATATTGTATTGTATTGTATTATACTATATTATTCTTTACGCTTCAAGCATGTTTTCTGTAGGTTACGTTAGGTCCCTTCCTAGACATTAGTGTGTATATATATATATATATATATATATATATATATATATATATATATATATATATATATATATATATATATATATATTGGAAACATGTGAAGCGAGCAAATATACAAGCAGGGAATTAATTTGATTTTATAAGGCGCTACGTGTAAAGTTTTCTTTGTAAAAGTCAAAGCCTAATTGTCAAGCAGTGCTTCCTCAGAAAAAAGCAACTACAAGTGACTTCTTGTAAGCCGCAAAGAGACTTTGTCATCATCAAAATCTTCACTCAATCTAATGCTATATAGATGTTAGGAACTATTTTCTTCATAAAACACAAAACTGAGTTTTGATATGGTGATGAAAAACCTTGACTCTCCGCTATGCTCTTGTGTCTTAAGGTAGCAGGGTGCGACATCCAAGTTAAAGGGTGTCTCGTTCTATCATTGACACCGATGTAGCTCAGGACCCCGGAAACAGGAAGAATGAGGAGACTTTCAGGCTTCACTTCGGGCGGTGGGATTGACCGTCTTGCTCACTCAAAAAAACCTGGACTCCCCAAATGTTTCTTCAAAAACTCCGCTTTTGTAAAGACAAGATGACATAGTGGAAGGCGATCCAATTTATTTAGGCTGTGAATAATGAAATTTATGTTGGAGAATGCTCTTAACGTTATAGCTATAACATAACTGTATGGAATGTTTTTGTTTTTTCTAATACAAGAATCCTCAAAAACTCATATTTTGTCATCCAAACACAAACCTCTCAAAAAAACCTGGTTTTTGCCTTATCATGTAAGCAGGCAAACCAGATTTCAAAGACTCATTTAAAACCAAGTTCTAACAAAACCAGGTTTTAAGAAAATCGAGTTTTTGAAAGTCTCATCCAAACGCCCCCATAATCTTTTTAAGCCATGAATTGTTCGGCGCCGTAAACCATTGACTTTTTGTCCACAAACCTCTACATTCCAGCAAATTATATTATCATAATTCCTAAGTTTGAATATTAATATATCTTTTCTTTTAATGTCTCTCTCCCTATGTAATTCTGAATTACCTCACGGCACACAATCTTAAATCTCCTGTGGTCCGGCCACTTCGCTTGACGTGGACGGGTCTGTCTCCTCCTTTCTCCCACACGTTTCGCATGTTCTCCCGGTCAACCGACTCTTTCCTCGCTTTTGATCTTTCTCCCCAAAACGGAATTGGACTAATCAACGAACCGCCGGATCCGTCTGACTACTTCTTTGAAATTCCGTCCATTTTGCCGACGTCCGGTCGAACAAAGACGGCAGTGACGTATCTCGCCGGTCATCGACGCGCACCTAATTTCCTACTTCACCGCGTAACATGTACATTGCACTAAGCATTGGATGGACTTTGACTGAGTGTAAAAAAGCCGGCTGCCGGTGGCAGCCATGGGAGTCTGGACTGGGCCATTTCTGACAATTTTCAAGAGAGAAAGTCCATGGTCGTAATCAAAGAACTGCACGAGGTTTGCCTACGAGTTCAACCATATGGCGTTGATTTTCCTCCAGTTTCCACTCTGTTCAAAGGTTGTTGGTTTTCTTTTTTTGCTTTCCTTGAATACCATCCTCGAGAACTGTTACGGTGCCGGGGATCAATACTTGGGGCAGATTTGGATAAATTCTTCGACTCCTCTTTCAAGATCTTAATACTGAAGGTGTTGATCTATATAATATAGTACTTCAAAATTGATAGCTACACCGGTTTCTCTTGATGACTAAACTAGTTGGTGAATATTAAATAAAAACTAGATGAACCCAAGTTCCTGAATCTTCTTTCCCTAAGGTATGTACAAAATCTCATTCTTACACATCTTCCAAGCACAGTGATCTAAGTATAAAATGTTTGTGCAGATAGAACCTTTACAATGACATTGAGGATGATCCCTGCTCCAGTAAGATGATCAGTTGCAAGATTAGAAAAAGTAATAGACTAGACATTCGCATCATTAATGCCCTCATCCAGTTATTTTTTAATACAGATCTGGGACCTTTGAAAAAAGTAAACCATTTGACAGAACTGTAGGTAAGAGGAAAGAGTCTCTCTCTCTCTCTCTCTCTCTCTCTCTCTCTCTCTCTCTCTCTCTCTCTCTTCTACAGTGCCATGGACAGAATTGAGGTTGTCCAGATTGAAAAGTCAAGGTCTTCAAAGGGTTGCACTGCTTCACGCATCTGAACGGAGAAAGACGCAGCTGCCGGCGCGCGCTGAACATCGATCGTCCTGTTGACGGAGGTAGAGGGAAACCAAGTCAAGGTTTCCCCTCCCCTCGACACCTGTTCCCAATATAAAACCTCCCCACCACCACCTTCCCTCTCATCTTCAACAAAATCCTCTATCGCACTCCCTCTTCCTGCACACCAGACTCACCAAATCTTCTTCTTCTCGCTGCGTCTCTCTCCGGAAGAAATTAAAGTTCTGAGCCATGAGGAATCAGAAGCTGATATTTTCTCTGAACGTGATCATCCTCCTCCTCATTGTCGTCATGGTGTTCGTTTCGGATTCGATGTTCGTCGAAGGCGGTCGCCCTCTTGATGATCATCCGCCAGGCGATGGCATCCTCAGAAGGATGGCGTACGAGGGCCCTAGTCGCGGAGGTGCAGGCCACTAGCTATCTCCACGAATTACACATTCTTCCTTTATTTTTTTGTTCTTTCATTCTTTTTGGATGATCGATTTTGTGGATGTAATTGACATGTAATTACATAGAAATATACAGATTTGAAAGATGCTGAACATTTACCGGACTGTTTATACCTTGTGATTAATCAATATAGAAGGGATGCACATGCATTTCCTTTTTAGTCAGTCTCTGCCGGATTTGGTTCTTTTAAATTTTAAGGTTTGTCTTTTATATGCAGAAATTTGAATCATTGGCAGTTAAACAAACAATGGAGAATCAAACTTAATCGTCATTTTCTTCATACCACCAAGCTATGAGCCACTCTAATTTATAAGATCACCCGCCAATGTTGTGAATATATTTCTGCTTTTGATGGCAAAACATGTTGCTTTAATAATTCTCTATGCCAATGTTTAAAGCACGGTCGTGCTTGCCACGTTAAAGGTTCATGAGGTCGTCAAGTTTTTGCTGCCATTCATGGAGGAGATTGCAGATCAACCAGAACCAACTTTTAGGTATTTGCTGCGATGAATGGAACAACGTCAAGACCTTAGACAGTGTTTCGTTTACCGCAAGAAACATTTACCAAAAATCATACTAATAATTGATCGAAACATCATCCATTCGAAGACCTTAAGCAGAGCCACCTGTCTATAGCCAAGCTAGTATGCCAATGTTGCAGGAAGAAAAATTTTGTAACAGGTAGCAGGTTTAGTTGGCTTGACGCTTGTTGCCTTGTTCCCGGACCTTGGAGTTATTAGGCGCGCCCCTGTTGCTTTTACTTGATAGACAAGAAAGAAAGCGATTTTGGTGGAACGGTGCGCTGGTTACTAATAAACCTTTTATATTAAGTGACCACAGACCTTCGTTCAAAACCAATGTCGCCGCGAAGTCTCCAATTGTGTAGCGTAGCTGGTCGGATTGACAGGCTGGAGCGAGATCAGTATTTTTTAAAACTGTAATCATTGGCATGAGTGACACTCGAGTTGAAGGGTGTATTGTAGGTCCACTGAAATCCTAAAACAACCCTTGACCTTAGGTGCAGAAGAATGGGAGATGGCTTTCACCTCTCACCAGTTGTCATTAGCCATGTATAATTGCAGTTATTGACAGTTTATGTTTGTAAAATATAAGTCAGACTTTTTTCTCGCGCATCAATTTTTATTTTAGTTTATCCCAAATGACTTCTAATGACTCAAGCAGTGGTGGAGCCAAGATTTAAAAAGGGTACTTGAGCCATATGCCCCGGATCTGGTGTGGGCATCCTATGTAATCTTGAGTCATCTTGAATTGATATGAGCCCTTTCAATGAAATTTTTTTATGGACTGGTGTGGACAGTAGCACACATCAACCTGCATGTATTTCTACCACTAGATTGAGGTAGTGTGAACAAGAACATCAAATCTCCACTATTCATTCTTTATAATCCTGATCAACCTATATATCTATCTTGTTCTCCATGAAACATTCTTTTTTAAATATATAATTACAGATACTCTCTCTCTCTCTCTGATATATATATATATATATATATATATAGGAGAGAGAGAGAGAGAGAGAGAGAGAAATTAGTAACTATATATAGGGGGTTTGGTTTGGTAATGTTGACGTATATGTGCGAGAATTATGAAGGCGTTGAGTGTAGCTGACAAATCATTTGGTTGACAATGAGACGAAGGGCAGAGTTTTGGGCCGCTTGTGATGTCAAGTGATGCCTTTGCATGTGTAATCTGTAACTGGAAACAGTGGCATCATTAATATAGTTAATTATGTGAACCCTATTTAAATAAACTGTACCGTGTCAAGTGCGGGCTGATCATGTTCGACTTCACTTCCAGTCATAAAATGGCGCAGTCAAGCGACCACTGTTACCAGTTATAAAATATTCGCTCATGTTTTGATGCGGAAGTCACTCATTTAAACTTAACGATCCTAACAAGTTGCAATGAATAAAAAATATATCAAAAATAGTAAGCTAATGTGTCAGGTTAGTCTGGGTTTTAGTGGGCTCAAGGCTCGCACTTCTACCTTGGCCCAGCTCGTTAAAGGTTATATATATATATATATATATATATATATATATATATATATATATATATATATATATATATATATATATATATATATATATATATATATATATATATATAATTTCATCTCCTTTGACCACAGGAGCAAAATCTGAGGGAAGGATGGGCTTGAAAGACCCAAACCACATCAAAAGATACAAAAAAGGAATATCAGCAAATGCGTACGACTAGGTTACTTAAAGCACTAAGGGAGGAAGATCTAATGGTTGCTAATGTTATGGACATGCAAGGAGATTACTCCTTATTTTCCAAAACCACGACTAGAGGAAGTATATTTCTAGTGGAGTACGTAGATGATATAATTATTGCAGGCGATGATTTATTGAGAATCAATAATCTCAAATATGTGATGAATGAGAGATTAAGTTAAAAAACTTGGGAAAGCTTAGATACAGCATTGAAGTCGCAAGATCTGAAAAAGGGATATTTTTATCTCAGAGGAATGTATTCTCAATATTTTACATGAAACAGCAAAACCATATGACACTCTGATGGAACAATACTTGAAGCTTGATAATGAAGAAGGAGAGGTCATCAAAGATGCCAGTCAATACAAAAAAATCATTGGTAAGCTCATATATTTGATTATAACTAGACCCGATATCATTCATACGATACATATATTAAGTCAATTTCGTCAAAAGTACCTAAAAGGGAACTGTAGGCTATGGGGTATTACTGTCTTCCGAAGGTCTCATCCAACTTAAGGCATATTGTGATTCAGATTGGGCATCATGTCCCATGACTCAACATCGACAAGTGGATGTTGCACTATGATCGGCAACAGTTCCATTACATGGAAAACTAAAAAACAAATAATAATTTCTAGGTTTTCTATTGAAGCTGAATACCGATCCATGGCACTTGCAACATGTGAACTCACATGGCTTAAATCTATTTTACAAGATTTTGACATACCTCATACACAGCCGATCACTTTATTTTGCGAAATGCACATAGCAGCCAATCCTGTATTTCACGAGAAGACCAAACATATAGAAATTGACTGCCATATTGTTAGAGACAAAATTCTAAGTGGAGATATTCAAACTCAGCTTGTGCCCTCATCTCAGCAAGTTGCATACTTATTCACTAAGTCATTAGGAGGAGATTTGTTTCAATCATTAAGAAGCAAGTTGGCACTATTCAATCTAGGAACGCCAACTTGAAGGGGAGTGTTAGAAAGAAGATCTAACAAAAAAACTTTCCATAACAAAATTCTGATATCTCAACTGTTTTTGTTTATCTTTATCATATCTAAGCAATAGTTTGATCCAATCCCGAGAGATAATCTCTTTTAGAGATTTACCCAAAACTGTGTAACGCCCATTATAAATACGTAGATCTGTCGTGAATACAAGTAAGGGAAAGTTTTCTTTCTATGTTTCTCCTCGTTTTTTACCATTACAAGTTTATCTAGGACAAAATAAAGAGCGTGAAGGCGTTTGCTAGTTTCTGCGGTGAACAGACTGAGGAATTGAAGTGTACATAGTAATATTAACAACTCCCTAAATATCTGCAAAGAAGAAGAAGAAAGAAGAAGAAGAAGAGCAGACTCCCCAAATATGCACAGTCCTCTCATTGAAGAGCCTATGCCCCAAATATGCACCGTGCGAGTGGTCCATTCCGCAGGAACACTTGTATATCACATGAGCAGATGCTCTAGATAGAGGTCTATTAAATGGTGTTTCTGTTGGCCAGGGAGGAGCCGCGAAGCTCCTCCTGCTTCCACTCATGTATCGTGTGTAGGAGGAAGAGAGCGAGTGGGAGGGAGAGAAAGGATCGAGAAGAGAAAGGGAGAGAGAGAGAGAAGGGAGATCTAAATCGTCCAGTCTAAAATTAGATGGCCTAGATTTGATGCTCCTTGTTAGGAGCAGAGCTGCCAGTTGCAAGAAGAGGGGAGTGGGAGGGAGAGAGACAGAGAGAGGCGGACAGGATTGGGATGGCCGAGATTTGATGTCAATCAACCGGAATGAAATCGGATGTACTATTTACCATATCCAATTTATCATATATTCACATATTTAGATATGAATGAAGAAATGCCTGTTTGGATCTGATTTTTAAATTCAAAATCCAAGTCCAATCCAAATCTTACCTTTTTCTTTACCACTGAGTTGAATCTGACTTTTAAATACACAACCGGTACTGGACCACATTGTGATATGTTGAGAACCTACTTTCAAATGTATGAATTTTGGATATAACATGGCTATTTGGAAATAAATTTGAATTTGATTCCAAATCTGATTACATACTTATTTGGAATTTGGAATCCAACCGGATGCGATTTCTTGAATCCTAATGGCGCTGTCGGATCTGTTAATTGAATGTTAAATTTCCTTCTGTATCTGACGTATGGATTATGTATATGTGACAAAAGTTACAGTCAGCGGCCTGAATTTGTTTTCCAATTTATTTTTGTTGGTTTTTTATTTTTCTACTTGAAGCAAGTCGAGTAACGGGACAGTTAATTTGCTTCTTTTTTGGGACAAGGTTTGGCCGGTGTTTGATCTATATATATATATATATATATATATATATATATATATATATATATATATATATATATATATATATATATATATATATATATATATATATATATATATATATATATATATATATATATATATATATATATATATATATATATATATATATATATATATATATATATATATATATATATATATATATATATATATATAT
>JAANDH010000161.1:127500-143928 GCA_011799765.1 Nymphaea thermarum | reverse complement strand
TGTGGGTTAACTTTTTGGCTACATTAAATTGTGAATTGTAAGGTTGCATCATAAAATATGTATTTTCATGGGGAATCATTTTGTTGAAGAAGGATCATATATTTACATGAAACATTGACTGGTGAAATGAAAACCAACAAGGAACTAGGCAACATTTCCTGTTCTAACTGTCGACGCAGAAGAGAGCTTATTAGGGTAGGACCTGAAGTTCACCACAATTGTTTTGGACAAAATGGAGCCCATGTATTTATGATTTTGTTCCAACAACCAAACCCGCACCAACCAAAGATCACGCATCCATACTGCCTGAGGTCAGATGAGAATCATAAGATCGTCGACGAACTCCTGGACATTCCGGTCAGAAGACCCACCGTCGGCGGCCGCCCTTTTTACTACATCCTTCCATCTCAGCGCCTCCTGCCTCATCTCTGCGGCGGCCTCGCCGGCCATCACCTCCCCAATGCACCTCTTCACTTCCTCTCTCGATGCGAGGCCGTCGGGTCCCACTTGAAGCCGGACCCCGAGCCGATAGACATCGACGATGAACTTGGCGTTGGTCGGCTGGTCACTCCACCACGGGAAGGCAATCACCGGCACCCCCGCCGCTATCGCCTCCAGAGTTGAGTTCCACCCGCAGTGCGTCAAAAATCCGGCGACCGCTCGGTGCCTGAGCACATCCGTCTGCGGGCACCACGGCACGACCCTGCCCCGATCCAAACTCTCGTCGACAAAGTTCTCGGGAAGCCCCGAATCCGAGTCGTCGAGTTTCGGTTTCACCATCCACAGGAACCGGGTCCCGCTGTTCTTCAAACCCCACGCCAGCTCAGCCATCTGCTGGGCTGGAAAGGCGAGGTAGCTGCCGAAGGAGACGTAGATGACGGATGACGGAGTTATCGGGCTGGCCGTCGAGCCACTCCAGGCAGTTCAGTTCAGCGGCCCACAAATCGGCTCGGACGTCGCACGGAGCGAACGGCACAAGCGGACCGACCGGTTTTATGGGCTGCAACTCGGCCATCGAGTCGATCACTTGCTGTTCGAGTTCATCGGCGGAGTTCGCGAAAACCCACCTGTAACTCTTCATCTTCTCAAACTGAGAGTTAAACAATCTGGTGTAGAATGGGTATGGGTTATCGGGACGAACGAAAGAGGGGAGGTCCTCGGATCGGATCGGGGGTAGCGTCGGGAAGTTAAGAATGTCGCCGGCCGTTTCCTGAAACTGGCTCGGCTCATGGTGGTAACGGTAGTAGGCAGCGAAGACTGCACAGGACTGGATCCACAGGGTGGCGCACGGGATGCCGAGCGTAGCAGCGACGTCGGCAACCCACGACGTGAATTGGTTGCCGACCAGGCAGAAGACGGGGCGGCCTTGCCGGGCTAGGTCGAGGATAAGCTCGGAGAGGCTGGCAGAGCCCACTGCTTCCAGTTGGTCCAGGTACAGCTTCATATCCGGGCTCGGGTCAGCTCCGGGCTCTAACCCATCTGAGAAGGGCCGGATTTCGACTCTGACGCGATGATCGCCGTCTGCAGCATGAATGGGAGTACCGGCTGGGTGGTCACTCCGGGCACTCAGAATCTGCTGGTAAGCGTTGGGGGTTAGCGCCAACGTAACGTCGACGCCCTTGCCGGCCAGGCGGGAGGCGAACCGCAGCATGGGGTTGAGGTGGCCTTGTGCAGCTAAGGCCACCAGCATCACGTGAGGGCGCCGGTCCGCTGTTGAGGCCATCGCCGCTTCTACTCCAACTACGTCTCTTCTTCGTTGGATGGAGCCATTAGATCGAGCCAATGCATCCTTTAAAACAGGCTCCGTTTGAAATGCCGGGAAAATTTTTACAAAATCGCCGGTAGGTCAAATGACGTTGTTCATCAATTGTTATGGAAGATAAAATCTTAAAACATGAAGCCTGCTGCTATATATATAAGGCTTTAGGAAAGAAAAAAAAAGAAAAAGCGCGAAGAAAAAATTAATTTCCTGCAGCTAAATGAGGAAAATTATGATAAAAAATATCTTTAGTCTCATGGTTAGAAATTTTTGGAGGCTATTTATCCGAAACTTCACTAAAAACATCAGAAGATCTCGTCTCTTGTACATAGTTTTCACCTTATACATAAAAGACATAGTCCATGTACATAGAGGGATATAGTGAGAAAATTCTGATAAAAAGTATAGCTTATAAGGTGGGTCTTAACAACCCATTATAATGGATCTGACTGCTTTAATTAGGTGGCTGGATGACTCTATTATAGCATTGAATTTTCTTATATATATATATATATGTATATATATATATATATATATATATATATATATATATATATATATATATATATATATATATATATATATATATATATATATATATATATATATATATATATATGAACATAGCTTGACATGGGCCCTACTATAATATATATAATAATAAAAATAATATATATAGGTCGTCGGCCTAAAACTATGTTTATGTTATATAAATTTCTTTTTCGCTGTCTTTTATGTATATAAGTTTCAGAAAGTGGGGTCTCGGCTATGTTTTTGTACACTGATAGACATAGTTTTCTCTTAATATTAAAAATTAAATCCTATAGTTAGAAATGCCTGTTGAACTCTTTTATCTACTGATACAAGGAAAGGCTCATTAAAAACCCGGTAAACCTACAATGTTGTCGATTGAAATAATATTCTACTGCTAGAAATGCTTATTGGTTTCCTAAAATTTGAATGTAGATCTACATACAGATCTGTGCTGGATAATACTACTCATATGATTAGCCCTTGTAAATATTCGATTTGGATCTTATTCATAAGGGAGAACATGTCTGTATAAGCACGTAATTTATGTTTCCCTAGATCGTACATGTGCATGAGTTCATTTTTTGAGATCCGGACTTATAGCTAATGAAATTATCCATTTTTTGGGAGGTTTTCCGTTTAAACAAACTGAGGAACTCAATAGCATGGGCCATGAATTTAAGGTCACATGGAAGAGGTCCGATTCTAATTCCATGAATCTAAGATCTTAGAGATCTCAGTTCATCTCTGATCTCAGATCTGCAATGAAACAAACACAACCTTACTGCGGTGTTTTTTGGTACGCCCTTAATGGTGTGACACATTCCCCTGCTAGTAAACCAATGAATCTAAGATCTTAGAGATCTCGGTTCATCTCTGATCTCAGATCTGCAATGAAACAAACACAACCTTACTGCGGTGTTTTTTTGTACGCCCTTACTGGTGTGACACATTCCCCTACTAGTAAACCATTTAACATGTCTTTGAAGCGTCGGTTCAATGGAAGTAGATGGCTGCTGGTCAATAATGGAGAAATGAAATTATTTATATGTACCAAGAGAAAGAAAGAGTATGAAGTAAGGGTGAGCGTCGAGCCACGTACACGATAGGTAGTTGGATACTTGACCCTAAAAGGGCTCCGCTTTGACTTGTAGTTGGCTTAATAAGAAGAACTCTCCGGGCTGGGCTGAGTCGAATTAAGTATTATTAAGGGTCGGGATTTAAATTTCATTTCTCCATATTTTTTATTTTCTGCCTCTCTATATATATAATTAACGGTCGGGTCAGATGCAGCCATATAACTAAAAAAGGTTGGGTTTAGGCTGCCGATAAAGATATGGGGCCTAACTTTATCTAGCCTTCGGCCTGACCCAATGCCTAACCCTAGTTTAATATGGTAGAAAGAGAAAAATAAGGAATGGAAAACCAAAATAATGAAAAAGAAAAGTAGAATACTTTGTGGGGTGCTTTTTATTTTAAGTAGTATTTATATAATTATATAACATGTTATGCCTCTTTGTGGGATGGGTGGCTTTGTTAGTTTTTGAAATAGAAATGGTCATTTCACTGTATGAAAATGACTTTTCATTCTTTCTTGTTTTGTATTTATTTTTTAAGGAGTCATTTTTATAATTTCAGGCACTCGAATATAGGCTATGAGCTGTTCACTTTCTTGTGATTGAACTATTCCTCTCTACAAAAGAAATGAACAAAATAAAAAATCAACGAAAAAGGAGGGTGCTTTTTATGTAAAGCACTTTGACAATAGCAAATTCGGCCTTTTTATGGGAGGGGTAGCCATGTTATTTTTCAAAATAAAAATATTTATTTTTCTTATTGTATAAAAAAACTTTGGGTAATTTGGAGCACAAACTTGGGTATGCAGAATTGGACCCACACCTGCGTCAACACGATGCGGGTGCGACCTAGATTCGCACCCAAACCGCACCTTATGAGGCGTGTACGCGGTACGTTTGAGCACCTAGATTCGCACCCAAACCACACCTTATGAGGCGTGCACGCGGTACGTTTGGATCTAGTTCCGGGTTGAAATCAGATCCAAACCAAGTTCATCCGAAAAAAGATGTATCAAAAGTTGAGATCTTCTCACCCGTCGAGGTCTGCCACCGCCGATTTACATACATGGGGAGCGGAAACATTATTATATATTACTTTCTTGTTTAAGATTTTATTGATACATGACTAAAAATCGAGCTTTTCTCACTCAAATGTCAAAATTTTGAAGTTTTTGAGTCAAAATTTGAAGTTGTATGAAATGGTCGGGCGAGTGATAGAGTTTGGGTCTGGATTTGGATCTTGATCCAATTCGACTTACCCAAAACCAAAAATTGTTATAGGAATAACCCTCGTTACTGAACAACGGAGTGCTTCGCCCCGTTCCTCCAACCCCAAACCTAAGCTTCTTATTAAGAAAGAAAGGAATGAGGAAAATTACAATTTTGATTTTGATATTTAATAATTTTGTGGTTTAAAGATAATTTTGTCATATATATTATTATTATTATAAATTAATAATAATAATAATAATAATAAATAGTCTTCTCGCACCGCCGCACCAATAACTTTTGAGATGTGCCACGTCGGCACCCCCACCGCACCCCGCACTCTGGTGACATAGTTTATCTCATTCACAACTTAGCGACAACTTGCTCATCATATGTTCCCCATAAAAAAATGTCCAATATGAGGCTAAATTGGTCAACGTCGCAAAAAATGGGCCAATATATTAATAAAAATGATAAATGATAAATTAACTATTAAGTCAATTTTTAAACACTAAATAGGTAATGATATATGCTGGGTTGAGAATCGGGCCTACTGGCCTTCCTAAGCCAATTTGAATACGTAACTACGGGGCTTGGCTTGATAGGGTGATTGCGGGATCCCGATGTCTTGCCCATTAATAATAAGATGGGACCAAGCATTGAACATTATTTAACCCGGCTCAGCTCAACCAAATTGAGGCAGAGCAAAAAAATTTTCATGAGGAGGACCGAATTAAATATTATTTTTCAAAATTGTTATGTAGAACAAGTAAATTTTTTATTTTTATTTTTTTCGACAGGGTCCCAAGGCTCCTGCAGCTCCCCCCCCTTGGCTCCGCCCCTACCTAACTCAGCCTGTTATCTTTTCGGATCAAGGTGGGCCCATTTGTTTTGGGTTCATTAAGCGGCAACAGGACTCAGCCCAATGCCCAGCTTTAATTAAATGTGTGTGTGGCCATTGGCCAACCACATTATTGTTTCAAGAAGCACCAGCAGAAGCAAATAATTAACAACATTACTTTTGCTTTCCTTTCTTTTTCAGAATTTTTCAAATTCGTCCCCTTGTTTTCTCAATAGTTAGACACCTTTATCTAAATTTATACCGTTTAGTTATCTTAAGTTTACTGTACTCTAACACATCGTTACAAAGTTTTTAGGACTTACAGGTTTTTTCCAGGAAATTGCTGTTGATTTATATGTGATTTTCATACTTGAAAACCCAAAGAATGAAATTAAAATAATTTTATTTCAAGTATAATAACGATTTCACAAGTTGAAAACGGTCGATGTGAATTTGGGATCTCTCATGAAATTTTCTATGTGCATTAGGGAAATATGATTTCTTGGTGACTGATAAGCTTTCTAGAATAAGAGTTTTTTATTATTTAGTTTCAAAAATCATCCCTCCTTTTCCATTTATGTCGAATATTATTGTCCAAATGTTGTGGTGAGAGCGTGTGAGAGAGAGAGAGAGTGTGTGTGTGTTTTTATACACATATATAGAGAGAGAGCATCTCACTACACTCTTTAGAGCAAGAAAAATAATATGTATTAAAAAGTAAAAATTGAACATGTAAATTAAATTTTATGATTAACTGTGTTAACTTTCTTAATAGGCAAATTTTATGATTAACTTGTTCAGCTATACATCGTCTTTTCTCTCATCTTACATTATCAAATATCAAGTCGTCGTTTTTTATTTTATGTGCCTCACTGTTTTTCAAAAAAGTAGAAAACATATGGAGTCTAGTCAAACCGGTGTCAGCTGGTTTAACTCATTTCAGGCACGCACAAACTTCAACAAAGTAATTACTATGTATTTTCTTCCATTGGTATCAAATCATGGAAGAAGATGTTAAGAATTCTCTTGAAGGCAAGAAGACTTTGCTCAACAATCCACAGCATTTTTAGAATTTTTGTTGTTAAGGGAAACATCGTCCGTGCACGCAACAAGTATACATCAAAAGGGGGTTGAAGGCATTTTTGAAACTTTTTTATAAAATAGTGAACATTTTTTAATTTTTTTTAACTTTCCATAATATTTATTTTTTTTATTTTTTTTCTATTTCAATGTTTTTTTTTTAATCAATAAAAGGTCCGTCTTGCATCGAAAATACCAATACCCGCATCTTTGAGAATCGAGAACCATATATATATATATGGTTCTCGCTTCTCAAGTAGAAGAGAGAAGAGAGTCGACTTGTAATCAGAAGAATAAAAAAATAATCTGAGCAAACAATTTTGGGACCAGAACTGTTTTCCTTTTCTTGCAGGATATTCGAATCTTAAACCAGTTAGCACACTGGATCGTGACCTATGATAAGAAAGGCATTTCTTCGAATCACAACCTAAAGAATGAAGACCACTCAGTTCACCTGCCCATTTGCACCACAGACCGACGCCGATTCAGGTTGCGCACCCAGTGAGATGAGCTCGTCCACAAACTGCTGGATATTCCGATCTGAAGAACCGCCGTCGGCAGCCGCCGCTCTCAGCACGCTCTTCCATTGCAGCGCATTTTTTCTCATCTCCGCCGCTGTCTCGCCGGCCATCAGCACCGTCATGCACTTCTCGAATTCCTCTCTAGAGACCAGGCCGTTCGGACCCACCTGGAGCCGGACCCCGACGCGGAAGACATCAACCAAGAACTTGGCATTTGTTGGTTGGTCAGACCACTGGGGGTACGCTATGATCGGGACTCCGGCCGACAATGTCTCGAGTGTCGAGTTCCACCCACAGTGTGTTAAGAACGCCGCGACCGCCCGGTGTTCGAGGACCTCTGTTTGAGGACACCAAGACACAACGCGGCCCTGATCAGAGGTCTCCTCCACAAAACCCTCTGGAAGTCCCACATCCGATTCGCCTCGTTTGGGTTTCGCCACCCACAGGAACCGAGCCTTGCTGTTCTTCAAACTCCAAGCCAACTCGGCCATCTGCTCGGCTGAAACAGTTGCAAAGCTGCCAAGAGAAATGTAGATGACCGAATCATCGGCCTGCTGGTCGAGCCAACCTAGGCAATCCGGTTCAGCTGCCCACATATCGGCTCGGACATTACACGAGTCGGATTTAGACTGGCCGAGAAGAGTAACCGGTACAAGCGGGCCGACCGGTTTTATGTGCTGCAGCTCGGCCACCGTTTCGATTGTCTCGGACTCGAGCTCGGCGACCGAGTTGGCGAACGCCCACCGGTTTGCCTTCATCTTCTCAAACTGCTCTGCGAGCAATCTAGTGAAGATCTGGTATGGATTATCTGCCCGCACCAAAGAGGGGAGATCTTCGGTTTTGATGGGAGGTAGACCCGGGATTGTAAGATGTGAACCGTTTTCCTCGAACCGGGACGGGTCCTGGTGGTGATAACGGTACATGGCGTAAAGGGCATAGGACTGGATCCAGAGAGTGGCGCATGGGATGCCGAGCTGGGCGCCGACGTCCAGGACCCAGGGGACGAAGGGGTTGTTGACCAGGCAGGTGACCGGACGGCCTCGCCGACGTAGCTCAAGGATGAGCTCGGTCAGGTTAGGCGGACCGGCTGCTCCGAGTTTGTTCATGTACTGGAGGATGTCGAAGGGTGCGTCGTCGCCATGGTCGTACCCATCGGAGAAGGACTCGATTTCGATGTTGACTTGACGAGGGGCCGCAGTCATGGAGGCGGCCGCCTGATCATGGTCCCTCCGGGCACTCAGCATCCTTTCGCGAGCGTCCTGGGTCGACGCCAGCGTGACGTCGACGCCCTTTGCAGCCAGGCGGCCGGCGAACTGGAGCATGGGGTTGAGGTGGCCCTGTGCCGCAAAGGCCACGAGCATCACATGAGGCCGGCGCGGTGGTGAGGTCATTGCCGCTGCTGCTGGCGACTGGTGGCTGCTGCTCCTCCGCCTCCGCCCCTCCTTTTAGCGCTCTTCTTCCCCGGTTTTGGGGTCGCATTATTTTATCCATTTCTTTTTTTATTGTTGTGACTGTGAGTGGTTCCGGACGATCTTACGCAATGGATGACGTCTGTGGGGAGGCCTTGTGATTGGACGATTCTTAACTGGAGAAAAGGGAAACCAGGACGAAACGTCTTCTTCACTTTGGTCATCGATAAATCCTTTTGGCTTCTCAGGTGGCTGCCACATGATATCTGTAAAAGCAAGCTGCACTAATCCTACATAAGAAAGGTTAACAATAGAATATACTTTTTATAATGGTTTTGATTGACATAAAAAAAAGAATGAATCTTGTGACAAAGGTCGCGGTTGATTTTAATTAAGATAAATAAGAAAATAACAGTTTTATTTCTTTAGAAAATGATTCAAAACAACATAAAAAGAAAAGGCTGACTAAATTTAGAGGCAGAGAACAGTATGAAACCAGCTTGGAGACGTCCAAGTGCATTGATGAACCTCGAAACAAGATGAAGGAAGAAGGCAGATGCGGTTGAGGGAGAACAATAATTCGAAGGTACAACCAAGACATCAATTCTGTCACTTTCGCGTTGTAGCCTTCAAAAATGTCGGTATGTAACGTGGGTAGGCGAACATTTAACTCCACTTGTGGTTTTAACAGTATACATTTGTCTGGGTCATCAGCCTTATAGAGCTGGATATCCGGTGGTGTCTAATGAGTCCGCCGACTAAAAGACGTAGCAGCAGGTTCCTTGTCTCCACTGCCTTCTGCCTCTCTGTGCTGTGTATTGTCTTACATGCAATCAAATCGGCCCATGGTCGACCAAGTCTGCGGGATTTTCAAGGGCAACGACATTGGATTCAATTTTTTAAGGAATGGTAGAGGCATCTTCAGTTATATTCTCCTCAGTGATGCTTTTCCAAACTACAAACAATGACATGCACAACTCTAGTTGAAAGGTGTACCATAGTTAGATGCAAGTCCGGAAAAAACCCTAGACTCTAGGGTGGATGAAAAAGGAAGTGGCTCTCGCGTACCACCTATTTTGTTTTTGGTAAAATGGCTCGCTTCTACATATTAATTGATGTTGACAATGCTCATTTGAGCTCTGTTCATCAAAACGAGGAGTCATCGAAATAGGCTATTATAGACATTGATTCCTCCAAGGCCAAACAATGTTTCAGATAATTATCGATGAGGCCAATGGCACCGGTAAAAACTTTACCGGTGATACAACTTCACCACTATACGTAGCAAAAATCCCCAACCCCAATCTACGTGGGGAATTGGTTCACAAATTCCCTCTAGTGCTGAGCTTCCGCTGTCCTCTAGGGAGGGGTTTTAGAGAGAGAGGTGAGTAAAGTCAAGGGTAGTCCCTTGGTTGACCGATTACTCGAAGTTGAACGGAACCTGGTGAACCAGGTGTACTCCTGATCATCTCTTTGATGAGATCTTTCTTATTAGCTCACTCACTTTCGATTCACTTATGTGATTTTCAGGCAGAAGTAGGCTTCCCCAATGGCCTTTATTCAGTTTATTGATCTCCTTGATGAGATTTCGCAAGATGCGAGAAGAGCCTTGACCTAATGGTCTTGGGAAACCGCACCGCACTAGGCTTTCCCCACCATGTATGCTGATGGGTGCGCCAACCCTGAGGTGGGGTGGCGTATCAACTTCTAAGCCCACTATCAACCCACGGCCTCACTCCTTCCTTCCAAAAGAAAAGAAAAAGCATGACTATCAAGTTTGTTGGGAATGTATTCGTACCATATTTCTACTAATTAGGACAAAATGGTATTCACTCTTTGGTCATAGTCAGCATGAACGGTATAAAATTGTCATTTTCCATCAAACTTGGTCAGGGTCCAGCACTTTTTAGGATTTGACTGGCCTCGGTCAATGACCTTCAGTGTCAAGAACCATGAAAGACAGTTGCAATGACCATCAAATTTTGATGAGTTCCCTTCCTCAAATCAATGAAAATTATGAGCTCACAAAAGAGAAGCATTACATTCAAAGTTGCCAGTGCTTTTTGGGCACAACACTCAAGATCCTTGTAATGTAATTAAAAATTAAAACCGGTTGTTATGTGAAAACTGGATGCTGTGAAAAAACTTGGCATTTTAACAAACTATTGAAACTTGTTTTATGTTGGTCGGGTGAGAAGACTAACACGATTTGGCGAAAAACTTAGAGGACGCTATATTGTTCATATCCTTTTTATTGATGACATCGCTTTATTAAAGCTGGGTGCTTAAGAAACTCAATTCATATTTCATACCTTTTTTTGGGGCTGGGGCTGAAACTGAAGTTGGTCAAAGGTGGGTTAGCATCTGCCAAACCAGGTGCCCAAGTCGAGTGTGTCAGTGGGCCACGTCATTGTAAGTGTCTACTGTCATAAAAAACATGCATGGGGGAAAATGGTGTCTACGTTATTGAAGGTTTTGTGAGGTCGTTTGACAGCAGGACACTGTGTGAATGTTCCATGAATTTGCGTAAAAAGTTAGGGCAAATTAGTAGAGCACTAGAACATGTATTCCATGATCTATCTCAATTTTTATATCAGATCCATGAAACACTCTCAAAATCTTCCTACTGCCAAATGACCTCTAATCGGTAGCTTTCTGTCCACAAACAAATGGGAAAGAATTATCAAATCAAGTTTCTCAACTGTGTCGACATTTTTACTTCATGACCCAACCTACCCCCATTAACGCTAATTTAGCTTTCTTGGTTCTGATTCTACTGGCCATGTGATTTCCTAAATAGCTAGCCGCCCCAGATACGAACTGGCACAGGTCCTTTCTGCTGTAAATCTGACTGTCAGGAAAGAAACATGGCAGCATGGGAAAGCATGTGGGGATGATACCATTGAGGAGTAACACACGCTCAAGAATTGTTCTCTTCTGCCCATCCTTTCTCACGTGAACGTGCTTTGATCTCATGTCCTTGTCCCTTCCTCCTTTAACTGATGAGGCCGCCTTGAACATGGTTGGTTTGCACTTCCCAAGATCGTTCACGAGTCTGAGTATTGATCCAACATTTGCAGCTCCCTTTCTCGTGTTCTGCAACGGCGTGGATCTACTGGTAGAAATTTTTTTACTGATTAACCAGAGAAATAAATTCCCACGATCAGAGTAGCAAAGCAATCTAAGTTTTGCGGCTGATCTTGGCGTTGGTCCACTCTGTGTTCCTCATATCGTTTAACAATATCAAATAGTAAGGAAATAAAATGAATTATATCGCATGATTTTGCTGTTAAAATAAGTTGTTTCCAACGGGATTCATAACAATATTTTTGATGTGGAGGAGACATGAAATTAGTTGTTTATTGATGTCTTCGAAAAATATTAGAAGTTCACAAGTTTGGTGGCCAATTATGAACTGTTAGCGTAACATAGCTGCTCAGCTTCCGTTCGTGCTGACGACACATTCTGGTGCAGTGAAAGAGAGAACTCCTCCTCTTATTCATCACCAATGCTTATTTAATCTAGGGTTGAAGGAAAGAGATGCAAAAGAGAACTGAAAATGAAAAGAGAACGCAAATATGTTGTATGAAAGTCTGCTGACCTTCAGGATTCTTCTTCAATCTGAAAAAGACGAACGAAGGTTGTGCTACCAAGTTGATGCAGTGAAAAAGAGGATTCCTTATCTATTCACTACCAACACCTAATTAATCTTAAGGTTAAACAAAAGAGGTGCAAAAGAGAAGGGAAAATGGAAGGAGAATGTGAAATAACCATTAGGGTTTCTCGTTAACTTTAAAACTAGTTACAAATGAGGCTTAAGTGTCCTTAAATAGGGTAAAAATAGATCTACAAATCTGGACCCAAACAAAGAGATAATAAACAAAAAAGCAAAAGACTCTCCTCCTGCATAGGGGTGAACACGAGCAGAGTGGAGCCCGAGTTCAGTTAGCTCAAGCTCGGCTCAACTAATGAACCTTTGAGCTCGACTCGGCTCGAGCTCGAGAATAGCTCTACAGAAGCGGCTCGAGCTCGAAAATAGCTCTACGGAAGCAGCTCGAGCTCGACTCGATTAAGGCTCGACAAACTCGTTTGAATACAATTGATATTCATCGTTACATGTTGAGTTCGAGCTCTACTCGATTAAAGCTTGACAAACTCGTAAACTCTTTGATTAAGGCTTGAGATCGACTCCATAGTTAGGTGTTGAGCTCGAACTCAACTCGACTATTTGAACGAGTCGACTCATGAACTCAAGCTCGACTTGTTAAGCAAATGGTTCAACTTGAACTCGTTCACGAGCCCAATTTTAACGAGTCGAGCTCGAGTAACTCGAACTAGTTGTTCACCCCTGTTCCTGCATCACATTTTCAATTCGATTTTCATAGGTGCTATTATACTTGATTGCAAATAGTGACAAACGCAATATTCAAGTTGAATGGTATAAGAAAAGAACCACCCATAGTCCAAAACAGGAAAAACGAAGATGGCTTCACCCATCTGCTGTTACATGTGGGGTTTTTAAAAGTAAAAAATGAAGACATTTTGGAATCCAATATACCTGAGTCGTGGAGGGAGTGATTACAAAATTTGCATGTAAAAAAGTGACTTATGAAAAATACTCGCAGATGTTAGACTTAAGGTCCGTTTCATGCATGGCAGTGAATTTCTGGAGATTTATTGTATAAATATTATGCCAGTTAAAAGTGGGGAAGAAACGGTTCTAAAGGCAAATAAGTTTTCCATTGTTTGGTGGCCTGAAATGACAATTTCCGAGAAAAAAAATCTGTCGTTTGATGAAATGGGAAAATGCTTCAAGATTCAGGCACGGTCCATACATATCGATTGGAGTCATCTAAAATCTGAGTCAAGAAAGGAACATGTCCAACCTGCTCATTGAACAGAGCTAACGACAGTTACAGAGCTTCTACCATATGAAGATGAATGCAGACAAAAATAGGAGGCTTCTTCAGATATCTAGGATAATGCAGATTCTCTACTATAAAAACTCGTTGAAGCTTCTTTGTCGGCCTTATGTGTATATAATACTTTGTTTGGTTAGCTAACGGACATAAATATGACATGAGAAAGTGAATCCCACGGAAAAAGCCAAACATCTACATGAATAAGATAAAGCCTTTCGAGTATCTGACTTTGGTATTGTTAATTTTCTAAAGCAACGAAGCCACCAACGCGTTCCTCTTCTACGGATGACGACGAAGCCGAAATTGTTCGTCGTCACGGAACTCCGAAGCGCGAAATACTTAGATGACCGATATAATCATGGAAGAATCAAGCCATGAGCATTTCCTAAGTTTTAGGTGGACAGAAAGGCAGCTGCATTTTTAGAAAGATTACATTTCCCGGTTCACGGTTGCACGTTGCAATAAATCAAGCCGCCTTGTCTTCTGAACTCGATCGACTGTCTTTCGTCCACTCTATCTTTCCGTGAACTCTGGATTAATCCAGGGTACCGGCAGAGTGTGGAAAAGGGGTCGGGTGGAGATGGAGGAAATGGAGCGTCGGACGTCGTCGTCGTACGGCGGTTTCGTCCTCTCTCTGCTTCTTCTCCTCGCAGGTGGCTGGCTCGTTTCTGCGGAGACCGTCGGCGAGGGAGGCTCCCGGAACAACAGTCTCTGTGCGGCCGTTATCAGGCCGCTCGGTTACCCATGTTTCGAGCACACGGTGAGGAATATCTTTTTCTTTGCTGGGAAGCAATTGGATTTCTGGTGCTGTTTCCTCCTATTTTCTCCCTCATTCTTTTCCCGAGCAGTATTTTGCGCTTTAACCTTCTTCAGCTTCGTTTCTCTTCGGTGTTGGCGACAATTTAGCCTCCGAATCGCTTGATAGTTTATTTTTCTGTTGCGCAGTTTTGCTTCGCTGTTTTTACGCTACTTTTGTTGTGCTTTCTGTCGATAAATGGCTTTCAAATTGGACTTCTCTGGCGTTCGAGACGCTTCATCGATGACCTGTGGGTGAATTGTATTGATTGAATCCGTGTGATGATTAATGTTCCGTTGGGAATTTTCCTTAAATGTTAATGGAAAATTACTTCAACTCAAATGCAATTCTATTGCTGGATTGCTTTGATAGAGAATTTTGACAGTTAGTAGTCTACTTGAGATGAATATGAAGGTTTTTGGTGGATTTGATGGTCCCAGTGCTTGCTAACTGCTAACTAACAGCCCGTCGAATTGTACTGGGGTACATAAAGTATTGACATGGAGAGGATCTGTGGCATTAGTACTCTTTTTGTGTTGAGCATTATTGGCATTGTACAAGTGGCAAAGCATTATATGGATATGGCATGAATTTTGCACAACAAACTATAGATTTCTTAGCGCCATTTATGAGAAATGCTCTGTGCTAGTTTCGTGGCCAAGTGCCTGAAAGTTTTCTCATACATGCTGGCTTCAGATATTGGACGACCATGGTATCTTCGGTATCTTTGTTCAGAATTGAAGGGGAAGAACTTCTTGGGAGTGCCGTCATTGTTGTTCCAGAAAATTATTGTTTCTTCCTTTTTTCTTTTATCTGATAAAATTGTTGGGGCATTGGAATTTTATGTAATTGTTAGAGAAGCAAACAACTTACATGCCTAGCATATATGAAGATTTTTTTTTGTTTTTATTTATTTTTTCCTTGGATTGAAATTCCATTGTTACATGAAAAGAGAAGTAGCTAACAACAGGGCTGAATAATAACCTATTATTGAAACTCTAGAAACATACAGCACAAGAAGGGAGTGGGAGCTACTTGTGTCAATCTTCCAACAACCCTGGATAGGAAGCCATGTCCTAGCTCATCCCTATGAAGTTGTCTGCAATTAACATTTTCATTTCTGGAGACTAGAAGAGTAGGGACCGAGATGCAAATGAGAAGCTGAGAATCTTTCTTTTACCAGGCTTATAGCAATCTGGAACAGTATCTAGCGTTGCAGCCACTCTACACTCTTCTAGACTTGGTGACGTCCTTGTGTTGTTCTAGTCTCAGGATGCTTCTTTAAGTAATTTGTTACTTTGAGAAAAAATCTGTGAACTCCATTTATGCTGTATCTTCTGCAGTCGTGATTGATCTAAACTCTAAAGAGATCTTTTGACCAACATCCAGACCAAATATGGTTTTTTTTACATTGTTAGATGTGATTTCTTAACCCAATCATGTTGGCTTCTTTTGCAGGTTGAGACAAAGGATGGATACATTTTGGCCATACAACGCATTCCCAATGGACGAGAATTGGTCAAATCTGAACCTGGCCCTGCTGTTTTTCTTCAGCATGGTCTTTTTCAGGTGATTCACCTGGATGAATTCTGAGGCTTTTATGTTCTGCATGCATAATTTCAGAACCATTGATTTCTGATGCCATTGATGTCTAAACATCTTAGGTAGTGTGTGGATGACAAGGGGGAAAACCTGGTTTCTTGAGTTGATATTTGATCAGGGAGCTCGACCTGTTGATTTTATCTGATCATGTGTCCTTGATAATGTCATGTATTCTCCACAAGCATGAACTCTTAAAGAATTATGCATATATACATGATAAATGCGCACTCAGAACCTATATTTGTTTCTATGCTTATATTTATGATTGAACCTGTAGTTGATTTGATTACATCAGGCCTCCGGAATGAATCTTCTGAATGATCTGGATGCTCCATCCATATATATTTTTTTGTTAGTTTGGGAATATCATCTTCCTTTGAGGGGCATTTAGGGCAATTTCAGATGTTAACAACAAAATCTAAGGGACAAGAGAACCATATCCAACAACCTGGCTGCTATAATCCACACTCTTACATAATGCTGCACATACACATGCATGTTTATTCATGATCTTTATTTAGAAAATTAGATATAAGCACATCTCTTGGCCTTTTTGTTAGTTTTTTCTTTCCTTGAATGGTGCCTGGTGGAAACATCAGTCATCATAATCATACATTTGTGTTTGTGTAAGTGTCTATAATTTATTGGTTTAGATTAATAAATATACTTGAGCACTTGATTG